>JANHGN010002899.1:79308-104734 GCA_024605025.1 Megaceryle maxima | reverse complement strand
AGATACACAAACACAATATACTAAATGCATTTATAAGAAACATTTGTTTTATGGTAAGTTTTAGAAGGAGTCTTCTAAGGAAGAAAAGAGCTATGCTCTCTAATAGGAAACAAGAAACTAAATGAAAAGTACAGTTACTGTTAGATGGGTAGAAGTAATATAATCACCTGGAGAAGATTTCAGAGCAAAGCAGGTTACACTGTCCCCTACCTCATGCTGTGCTGCATCTTCCCTTTTACACATTGTATAAAGCATTTCACAGGAAGAGCTTTGACATGGAACCTTGAGCAAAAGATTCATCTTTGTTTATTCTGGAGGCACAAATATTTTTCTTTAGGGCTGTCTCACAGTGACTTCCTAGACCCTAGACTTACCTGGCACAACAAACCCCATCTTGCATATATGCAACAGAGACAGGTCAAACCTTGGAGATAACACTGTATTTTGTTACTCCAAAAAATATACCTGAGGGGTGGGTGGAGGTTGGCTGGGGTTAAGCAACTCCCACTGCAAGGAGGGAAGAGGAAGCTGGTGGGAAAATATGTGGAGCTGGGCTTGCTGCTTCTGCTACCTCTCAGGAGACTGGTGCTCTGATGCCTGCGAGGCACTCCTCTTCCTCCTCTCCCAGCACAATGCACCAGCCCATTCACCACAGTAAAACAAACCATCTTTTGCAAGGCTCCAGTATCATAAACAAGAGTAGGGAAGGGTAGATATATCTGCTTTCCTAAGAAACTACCTACATTGCCCATGACTAAATCAATCATCTATAGGAGCTAGTTAATATAACTGTGCACCTGAACTGCTATTGCTGAGTCTTTCTTTTAGAGTGAAGAACAAGACAATATAGTTTCTCAGAATAACATTGACAGAAATGGCTGTGGGCAGCTACTCAAGCTATCATTGATTTATCTGGAGTGCTATCTATTTCTGGCAAGGCGAAGCTCATTGTGAGCTAATTTACCTTTCTTTATGTCAATAACATGTTTATTGGTATTAGTCCAATCTGATGAGAGTTTCCTTTTGGAAAACTCATCAGGTATTTCTGTAAAAGCTGCAAACCATTTGGAACATTTAGTACTGTGGATTCTCCGTCTAGAATGTGTTCCTGCTACACCTCTTTTCAGTGACTGTATTCCAAAATACCAAACCATTTATTCTCCTTTTTTGACTGTGCAAATGCTCTTCTTCTTCTTCTGGCCTTCAGGTTCAAGCTCTGAGATATTATAAGAAAGGGGTGTGAGGATTTACAGAGATAAAATATAAGGTTTACTGGATTTTGCTGCTCAGCATAGGGACATGGGTCTGACTGGAGTAATTTGTACCAAGGAAAGATCAGAATGTCCCTATCTCATTCCAGCACAGTGACCCTGCCCTTTATACCTGATAGTCTGAGTTATCTTGGAACTCCTGCCATGGCTCTGGAAGATGGTCTTCTTTCCCTTTTCCCAGTAGAAACAGACAAACATGTCCTGTGTTGATGGCTCATTGCTATTCCTGAAACAGCACACAACTGCACATTTTTCAAAACCAGAATGCACCTTTACCCCACTCATTTAAAACTTTAATGAATTTTAGTCAGACTGGGTAACGTAGTCATGGCTATTGATATAGATATGGCTGGCATCCATAGTCATCCAGCCATGGCTGGCATGCATCCATCTTATTAGGAATGTTTAACAATCTTTTTCAGTAATACATTTCCTCATATTGTATACACTTTATGTACTGTGTCTTGGTTCTTGAAGGCTGTAAAACACAGTCAAGGACTTCCACTTCTCATGCATGATTTTCTATTGCCTTTATTGTCAGTCTCTCTATTGGTGAATGCTGCTTCTAAATTTTTCTTGCCATTATGCACAGCTGTTGAAGATTGCTTTCTAAGAAAGAATATATTTGAGGAATTTCCTTAACAACATCACTGGCTGTTCCTTCTCATTAGGATTTTCTGATTGTCATAGTGAATAATTGTAGGTATTTCTGTAAATGCTTTGTGAAAGGGGTGATTTCAAATGCTACTTGTACAAATTCTTAATTCTACTGTTATACCTGAACAATGGCTACATCTTTTAACAATATAATTTAGTGATAATATCTTTAACTTCTGTTGAAAGAGGCTAAATGGCTTTTACTTAGAAAAACACAGATGCTCTCTGGTGCTTTTACTTAAGTACTGTATTTAATTATTACAAACTGCATAAAAATGATAAAAAATGTTAATGAACTATGTTGAAATAATGTATGTGTATGATTTTTAATAAGCTTTAATGTTCTGGTTGTATGGTAACTGTATATAAAGCATTACAGGCTAATATTTAGTGTCAGTTCACCTATGATTTATTTGCATAGATTTATACCATGAAAACCAGGGAAGTCATTTGAAGTTTCTGGAGAACTTAGACACTTTATAGAAGAATCTAATTTTTTAGCAATCTTCTTTTAGGAGCTTTTTTGAAAAAGTTATGTAGATTTGTGCTTCTTTTGAAAATAATTTTGGAACTTTAGTCTTAATGTAATTATTGACAGGCAGAACCAGGTGTGTCGTCTTCTGAATAAATTGTTTAGAAACATTTTCATTTTGATGTTTCAAGCAACAATTCCTGAATTTAAACTTTTAATACTTACTGGACTGGACATCTGAAACCTTCCTTATAGCAGTAACAGATGCTTCAAGGTATAATGTTATGCTTTTTACCCATTAAATTGTCAAGTTGAACTGAATGAATTTTCATTAATGTGTGTCTGTGAATTTCTCTTCTGTCGCATTATATCAGAAGTGTATCTGCTGTAACTTAGTAAAAAATAAAACAAAAAACACCTCAAAATGCCCAATCCCAAAATCTATTTGCAAATGTTAAGGGCATGCTCCCAAATTATCATTTCCAGATTTGATTTGCTGCTACCAGTGCGGGATGTTGATATTTCAGTTTACAGAACGCTGCTTACTGGTCTCACTCTCTTTGTAAATGTGGCAAGATGCATGTGTTTATGCCTCTTTACATTCCTCAGGATCCCTCTGACTTGCAGCCACTTAGCCTTTTGCTGTTCAGAGAAATGTCCCTCTGTCTAACACAACCTGCAATTTTTCAGTTTCCACTGAGTTTTTTTGCATTTGCACAACATTTCTTCCTAAAGATCTTAAACAAAGAGATCAAACAGACCTTAAAAGATTTGTTCTTCTCTTTAAAAGACTCTATTATTGCTGTAGAATCCAGAACTTTTCTAGGGGAACACAAAGTTTGGGGAAGGGGATATGTTATTGTTATGATTTTTTAGATACTTTTTGAATACTGAGACAGTGGCTGCCATGATTCTTGTGTTTTGACATTACATAGTAGTATTTGACAGCACTCTTCCACAACAAAAAGGACAGCTGCATTCTGAAATGTACAAAACAGTGATCAACATGAAACTTCTATTTGAAAACGGATAATCTTGTGACCGCTGTCTGTAATTCAGACAAACCTCAAGTCAGGAAAACAAAGTCTAGAAAGATACAGAAGAAAAACTTAGCAGTGCTTTGCTAAAGTTGAAGAATTGGAACCTTGTCCTGACTTCTGAATCACTTTTATACTGGTATTATTTTACTGCCTCTAGGGAATTTATTCCAAATCTCCTCTGCATGAGTGTAGAATATTATTCTGTGTACTTAACAGTTAAGGAGGAAGAACATTAAAGGGGTTGCTGGGGGTCTGCCACACCAAAACTACTATTTAAATAGCCTTAACATGCTTATTTATATGTAATGAATACAGTAACAGAGTACTGAGTTGTATCTGTTGTCTTCATCATGCTTTGTAACTATGAGTGAATTTGAGAAATTTACACTATAGTGGCTATAAGGGTGTGAAAGTTCTTATAGTAATTGCTTTATTACAGCACAGTGAACAGATAGCTCTTTGTAGCAAATTTTTGCTATCACATGTCCTCACAACTAGTGTTTCCGAGGAGCAGTTATTCTGGTATCCCTGCATTTCCCACAGCTATGGCTCAGCAAAACTCATGCATGTTACTAGAGCACAGGTCCTTCCCCCTGATTGCTCAATGATTAGATTCCACTTCCTGCTTACTTAACTCAAAAATGTGATTATCTTCACGATGCAGGAAGGCTCAAATTTAGACACAGTTGGAAACTGCATGATTTTTTTTTTTCCCCCCAGTAAAACAACAGGGACAAACTGTTTATACAAATATTGGCATGCCGTTCCCAGCAGTACTACTCAAAATGCAGCTGGCCAGCTGGCAGTTTTCTTCTGCACCCAGAGGCACAGATGGACACTTAATGAAGAATGCTTGTTTCTACCAAGCACTACAGAGAGAGAAGCTGTTTTAATGGCCACAGCAGCCACCTATCATGTTTTTTTTTTAAGGTAATAGAAACAGTTCCATTTTGTGAGAAGAGTTTCAGTCCAGAGTTCCTTTAAAATAATTCTTATTTTAGCATAAAGGCCACTTGTGCAATTGCTGGATCATGCATTTTCAACCCTCTGACAGAACAGTAAATTGATGTTACATTCTGCATAGTTCCTCATGCAAACAGTTCCTACTAGTTATGTCCCACCACAGACAGTGGAAAATTCATAAACAAATCTCTAGGTGGGTGAACAGCCTTTGCCAATTCAGAAGGTCACAGAAGAAGATAATCATGCTTGGGGAAGTGAAGATCCAAGTTCTTTAGCCTTACACATTTGGTATTAAATCATTCACTTAAAAAATTTAAATTAAGAATATTTCAGTCCATGTATACATAATAATCTCTGTCCTTTTTAAAGCGAAGGAGTCTTTCTGACCATGTCCTGTTATGAGTAACAAAATATTGAAAGACAAAACTTTTAATACCCTAACCTATACGTGTCACTTTGCAGAACAAACGGTGCACTGGATTAATAATTTAAAGGAACTGTTCATAGCAGCTGATAATTTTCTGCTGCAGCAGAACACCGGGAAAATGCTGATGCTATAAAAATAAATGCTCTCCAGTTAGCTAGTAAGTAGGTGTACAGCCTGGCTTACTGGGCAGGGCGCCTTCAGGCTGCTTAGCTGGAAGGCTGCCCTGCTTTCAGCCGAGCTTTTCCTTGCAGCTTTTCATGTCCATTTCTCCCACATATATATACATTTGATTTGATGTATTTAATCATTCACTTCAATAATGAAAAAATGTATCCTAAGTTTTTAATTCTAAATATGCGATTTTGACCAAAAGTATTTGCATGTTTTTTACAGAATTCTATCAAACAAATCTCAAAATTCTACACCATACATGTGGCTACTGACAAACTATAATAAACCAATTATCTTTCTTTTTGTTGTTGATGAACATAAAACATAAGTCATGCTCCTTACATGGCAGATATACACAAATATAAAGGACCTCCATAAAATATTAGAGAACTGAATTTAAATACCATTTTTCCACAAGAATTGTCTCAACTTTCTTGATTAACACTGAAATATCATTTATACAATTAAGTAATAAAGGTTATGTAAAAATAAAAAACAATATTTAAAGTGCACCTTATTGCTGGCCAGTTTCCTTACTCCTGATAAGCTCAGTTAAATATTTAAAAAGTGGGGGGTTTTTTCATTTTAATTTTACTTGCTAGACTACTTTTTCTGACCTAATTAAAACACAGGTGTTCTCTGTGCCACTGTGATATTTGAAGCTGCAAGTTTTTTCTTCATGTAAGTTGTTTAGTGCAATCAGAGTTAAAAAGGTAGGCGAACACTCTTCTCACAGCAAAGGGAGAGAGTTTGGAGATGATGATGAAATTATGAAAACATGTGGAGGCAAGTTTGGTATTGCTAACAACCATATGTCACTCATTTGAACTGAAATAAATGTGTGGCCATACTTCACTACTCACAAGACACAGCACATGTTGTAAAAGAGCGTCACTCTTCTTGAATCCCTGAGAGAAAGGAAGAGCACTAGAAACAGGAAATCTGATGCCACAAAACTCTGCCTGGTTGTCATGACTTCCCTGCACGCAATGTCGAAGTATGGGCAGTAGTATTGTTGACAGACTGGGTAGGCTGGGTGCTTACCAGCAAGAGATTCTATTGGAGCAATATCAAGTTGCAAGTTTTTAGTCTGTCAGCATAACTTATGCCCTTTCTAAAACCAGAATTAGATGTGCCTAAAGTGTAAGTCCCCATAGGCTTCAAAATCTCAATTGAAATGTGGGCAAACAACTTCAAAATTAGTGCAGAAGTCCTGATCACAAACTCATGTCCTCATGGGAGGTATCTGTTGGGAGGGAAAGACAGTATTGTGCAAACAATCCAAGAAATCATTAGATCCTGTTGGTGAAAACTTTCTAATGTAAAGGTTAGAGAAGCCAGACAGGTCTATGTTAGGAAAATCTCATTCCCTATTGTACCATTGTACAATGTACTGTTGTACTGTCGCACTATAGCCTTTATAGTATGAAATTGTATGAACTTTCTTAATAGTATGAGATTGTAGTAGCTTTCTTAAGACATATATAGTTCACACTGAATATTCCATAGTCATGGTTAAGTCAGCATAACTAAAGGGCTCCAACTTATTGCAAGGAGGATGACAATGCCTAGCCTGAAGATAAGGACCTTTATTTCTCAGAATCTTAAAGCCAGCTGAGACAACACCAGCCTCTCCAACACTTCTGTGAAACCCTCCCATTATCTGGCATCATAGATAAGTACTAGTAGCAAGACTGACTCTGGGGACATCCAGATCAAGAAGGAAGAATATGTATGGTGACACCATAGGTTAATAGATGCTTAAAAAAATATTTATGTGAGTTCAGTAGTGATAGGTCAAATCTTTTGTACCTGAACACTTGGAAGGTATAAAAAACATGTGAAAACCCACATTTGGTGTGCCTCCATTTGAATGGTACACCTCATGCACATGAATAAAGAATTACTGTTGTAATTCTATACTGTGTCCCCTAACCTCTCCTCAGTTAACATGGACCAGTTGCGAAATTTTCATGACATCTGTTTGACCTTCTGCCCACAAAAGCCTGGTGGTAAATGTGGTTACAGATGACAGTGTGCACTGTAGTGAACATGAGATAGCTGAGTTCAAAACCCAGAGGAAGAGAAGCAGCAGAGAGTTCTCTTAAGGTTATTTAGTAAACAAGGAAGAAGAATCCAACCAGAAGCTACCATGAGGGAGTAATGCCCTCCAGAGATATGGCTCTTAAGGAAGCAGGAAGACTAGGACAACAGAAACTTTATGAACTTTCAAGAAGAAGCCTACAGTTCTGTGCCTAGGGCAGGATAACACCAGGCATAATTACAAGCTGCAAACTGACCCCCTGAGGTGCAAACTTGCTGAGAAAGCTATTGTGGACACCAAGCTAACTATAAGCCAACAGGGTGCTGTCCTTGTAGACAAGACAAACTGCTTAGTAAATCAGAAAGCATATCTGACAAATCAAGGAAGTCATATTACTCTCTGCATGGTGCTGGTGTGGAGGCACAAAAGATATTCTGTACAGTTTTGGGTCATCTCACTCTGTCTAGAAAATGGAGATAATCCATCCAACCACTAAGATATTTAGGGGCCTAGAGAGTATGACTCATGAGCAGAGTTTGAGGTTGATGGGTTTCTTTAATCTAGCAAAGAGGAGGCTAAGAGGCAATGTAACTGCAGTCTAAAACTACTTCAGAGGAAATTGTAAAGTGAAAGCGAATAATCTCTATAGTGACAGATGTATAACAAAAGAAAAGAGCCAGAGGCTGAACATTTTTGAACATCCTTTACTTATAGGGAGAAGTATAATGCTGCATTGGAAGAGTCTATGGAGAATCTGTCTATTGGAGGCTTTCAAGGCATAGCTAATCAAAGGTGCAGCTAATGTAGCAGAGCACTAATGAAACTCTTGGTTTAAGCAGGAAGTTGGACCTGAGACCTCTGCCCATACCCCTTTCAGCTAACATTTCTGTTAGCTTCTCTGTGGATTTACTCTCTGTACAAGTTCAGGCGGATGTATTTTCTTGGTCTATCTAAAGATCTTACACTGAAGAAAAGTAGGAATTCACTTCATGGAGTAGGAGATTGTCCTCTGACTTGTATGCGACTTCAGCTTGCCATTGTGTTATGCACTTTGCAACATGATCTGAGAATACACACCACTGCATACAAGCGCAAGAGCCAAACATCAGAAAGAAGGTACTGTAAGTTCATAATGGTAACCTCTCCCTCTTAAACCTATGACAGTTTCAAATCTAATGCTTGTGAGATAAACCAAAACAGAACAAAAGAAACCAAAACAAAACATAAAAAACAAGTCCCAGATACTCTAGATACAGTGTGATCTGTTTATGATTTTTTCTGCCTGTTGCCAGCAAACAAAAATAAATCCATACACTTTGTGATCAAGCAATGCAGTTTGTGTGCTTGTGCAGTACTAGTTGCCCAGATCTCTTCTGTGTCTACATAATCCTGTGTGCTCTTTCAAAGCTATGAGTGAGAAGAAAATGCCACTGTAGTTAAGGGGGTGGAGAGTATCACCAGTAATAATTAAGTTTAAATGACACTGTAATATATACCATCAGCAACTCAATGCTATCCTCTATTTCAGTCTTTGTTTCCTTGAATGCTTTTGTAAGTTACTTTTATACTTGATATCTACTTTCACTTTGGTTTGTTGTTTTGTTTTGTTTTGTTTTACTATAAGTCCTCTTGTTGAGTGGGTAACAATTTCAGGGTCTTTAATTTTTACTATAACAAAACTCTGACTCATGCTTCTATATTTCACCTCACAGAAATTATGGCTGAGTCAGTTCAGTCCTAAATTCCAACATACTTGTTCTGAGCAATTTGAGCTAGTAGATTAATCATGGCAGCATAAGCAGGAGTTTGGCCTTGTGAAATGGTCTTTCAGACAATCTCTGCAATAGATATAGGCATGGCACTTTTTTTTTTTTTAGTGGAGATAGGAAACAGGTGGTGATACTTTGGATCCACATCTCTTTCTAGATCTGATCCTTAGCTCTGAAAAAATATGTTTCCCTTTATATGAGTTGTGATAAAAACTACAGTTTAATCAATAGTGAGTGTTTAAGTTATGTTTAAAATTAATTGTTATAACGTTGGTATCTTTCCAGGAGATGTCTAGAAACTCCTTATTGATTCTGTTTTACTCTGAAGAAGCTCTGTAAGTATTTATATTATATTGCAAACCTAACTATGAGGATGGGGTTAACTTGCCTGTCAAGCTGCCAGAGGCCATATTTACATATTTTGCATAAATATTAGATATGCATTTAAACTAATTAAGCAGCTCCTACACTCATAGTATGCGTTCCCTCTGTACTGCTTCAAGTTCACTGTACTAGGGAACATAACCAGCTGGAACTAACCCAGGAAAAAAAAAGGTTTGGTTGACCCAGCAGAAGGGACAGGTCAAGGACAGAGAATAACTATCCCTGGTGATAGATGAGGAATGCTTAAAATAACACACTTTAAATCTCCTTATATCTCTATGTACTGAACTACTTTTCTAGATTTTCTATTACAAAAGGGGCATGTCAATGTCTTTCTCCCAAGCTCACAAGTTTAAGACATATATATGTCTTCCTCACAAGCTCAATTTTCAGTTCTGAATTGCAGCAGTTAATAATCTGTACATCTGCTTGAAGGTACACACTCATCACTCAGGAATGCTGTCCAAGCTGACCATCTGACGTAAGTTGCCTCACCATTTAATTAACAAATGTGTGGCCATCACCATCTAAAGTCTTGCAACACACCGCTGCAATGCATATAATGACTTGCCTCTTAGATGCTTTGTATTGTGGCCTCTTTACATCTATCATCCTTTAGACTTTGTATTTAGAAGTTAACATTTTTAATTTATTTCCTTCAAAGAAACTGACTGGTTTTGAAAGCATTTACAATTTCTCCAGTGAGCCTTCAGGTGAATATATAATGATAGTACTGACTAATTAAGCATGCTTTTTCTAAAGATCTCACAGAAGGTTACAAAAGCTTTTAAGAAATTAGTCCTTAGAACATCACAGTGATTTGTGGGAAGATCTGTTACTTTCCTTCTGATTAAGAATATTAAACTTGTATAATAAATCCCCTGTCCAAGGTCCAGAGACAAATTCTGAGTACAGATTTGGAGCTCCACCAGAAGCCACGAGTTTAACTACTTGGTATTCCTATCAATTGACAAAAACTCACCCAGACTCTAGTTGGGCTCGCTTTATAATTTGACCATAATTTTTAGAAAACTAGAACCCTAGAAAACTAGATAAAGACTTGGAAAGATGCATTCACGTCTTTCTCTTTGAGCTACGGTGTTGCTCTTTGAGTACAGAAAGCTGTAGAATTGTGCAATGCACAAAGCTGTAGTATTATGCAAAGTGTAACAAAGGTAGTCCAATTTTAGCCTGGTTCTTCCATTGAACTCTGAAGTCCAGTGAGTTTTGAGCGAGTCTGTAAACAGTATATGGACATATTCTTCATGAGAATGTGCTGACTGCAAGGCAATATGCAAAAGTGAGGTTGGCGATTTAGAAAGATTTGACCTTCTCTGGTGTCAGGATGTACTGTAGAACAAAAGTTCCACACCTGCAAACACAAATGACTCCTGAAGTGACTTTTCTTTGATTAAGCAAGAACTTTGAGCAGGTCTCTGGTTAAACAAGAACAAAGAGCAGACTGAACAACTGAGGAAAGGAGACATTAAGATAAGGTGAAGGGCCTCTGTAGTCCTCTTCTTCACCACTATTTCATCCAGCCAAGGCTCAGATATGAAAGTGCATGGCCCTAAATTCAATAGGGTAGGCAGAAATTTGTATTTGAGGATGGGGAAGGCACAGTAAAGCAGAAATAAGTAATAGAGGATGTCTGGTCAGCTCACTAGGGAGAGAGAGGGCTGTGAAATTAAAACCACAGCAAGCAACGTGCGTAATTTAATCTATTTTACCCAGAAGAATAACTGCACTTCATAGTAAAGAGGATTGCAATGCAAAATCCTACTAATCTACAGAAATGATCTGGAATTTCTAAAAGTCACTAAAGTGACTAGTATTAATACAAGTGAGTAGTATTTATGAAGAATATAATTATCTTAATATGCCTCAATAATATAGGACTTTTATACACAGGTAACAATAAAATCAAACCAAACCCCAAACCTCCCTTATTCTGGGCTATTTTAAGAACAAGGTTGTATTACAAAGAAAGTAATGCACTTTTAATGTGGTGTTATGAAGCTAGGAAGACTGTAAACAGGATAAGAATGCAGATAAACTGGAGAAAGTCCAGAGGAGAGAATACTGATAGGAGAATGCATGATCGGTAAGGAAAGGCTGAATGCACTTTATCTGATGAAGACTAAGACATGAAAGTATGGCACTATGTAATGTAGTAAAGAGTATGGTGATCAGTTTTTCTCCATGTCAAATGAAGGGGGGAAAAAAGTAAATAAGCCTAATTATTAGCAGAGAAGATTCAGGGTGGATATTTTCAGTAATATCTGATCATGCATTTGTGTTTAAAAAAATAACAATTTCTAATAAGAAAAGTTAACTGATATACAAAAGGTATTTAGAAAAATTAGGCTAGAAGTGGAAACTAATCAGTGTCCTTCTTATACTGTGTTGCCCAAAACTGGACACAGTACTCAAGGTGCAGTCTCATGAGTGCCAACTAGAGGGGCACGATCACCTCCCTACTCCTGTTGGTCACACCATTTTTGATACAGGCCAGGATGCCTGATCACAGAATGAGATCAGGTTGGTTAAACAGGACTCACCCTTCATGAGCCCATGTTGGCTGGGTCTGATCCCCCTGTTGTCCTGCACTTGCCTTGTGATCACCCCCATGATGTACTGTTCCATAATCTTTCCTAGTACTGAGGTCAGGCTGACAGGGCTGTAGTTCCCCAGATTCTCCTTCCTGCCCTTCTTGTAGATGGGTGTCACATTGGCAAGCCTTCATTCCGGGCATGCAAGTGCCACGGCTGAGAAGACTAGATTGCACCTTTAGTACTTCCATTAACTTTTTGCCACTTTCAAAATCCTGTTTTGGCTTCCAGCTTTCAGTCCAGTTTATTTCTTTGGGATTAGTCCAAACTCCATGTAAATTATCTTCATTTTCTTGCAAATTGTTATTGTTTGATAACAATAGCATAATAACAAACCACTGAAATGGAAAGAGAGGTAAGAATCACAGCAGAATACTAACTGCATTGAGACCTCTTAAATAACAGGATGAGGGGGTACATTGAGACAAGCATGATCACACTTGTGACTGGTTTGAAACTGATAGTTAAGGCTTTCTTGGTGATGGGGATTTAAACTCTTATTGCACAGATAATTAAATCTACAATCACCACATCCTATGTGGGTACTCAGATTGCTTATACAGACACCCCTACACACATGTTTATGAGGAAAAATACTCTTGACGGATCAGTGCTGAATTAATTTTAAGTGATCTGTTGGTGTTCACCTAAATCCAAGACTTTCAGGATCTCAGTGTGCAACAGACAGGCACATATCCATCTAGGGCAAGGAAACTGTGCTTGTAATCAAGTAAAGGAGTTTAGTTTCTGGAATCCCAACATATTCCATCAGGGCAGTAAGTTGCTAAACATGCCCCTATATGTTACTGTATAAGTAGTTTCATCCCTTATTGTGTAGCAATTCAGACCAGGTAAAGAGTCTCTCTAGATGACGCTGGTGTGAAAATAACACATTTCATTTTATTGTCTTTGTTGATCAGTGTCTAATTAGCTGTTGTGCACAAGTGCCAGAGGGAGTTTGTTCTTCTCTGGGTCTATGAATGTTAAGTACAACTACTAGCCACCATAGTGTACTTTCTGCCATGGCCCTTCTGATTGAAAGCCAACACTAGGCATACCTTGATCCCTAAAAGCAAATTCTGCTTGATTTTAAGTTTATATCTTATTGCAGTTAAGTCAGAATGTCTAAATGATCAACTCAAGTGAAGGATTTCCTTTACTGTGTCTCTAGTTTTTATGTAAGTGATCGTTCACTGGTGGCTTTCCTGTCACAAGTCTTATTCATAATACACAAGCTATCTTTGTGCTATTTCTCATACTTCCTCTTACAATTTGCTCTTTGTTCATTTACCCTAAAGATCATTTTGTTGGAGCTGATTTCCTTATATGTGCTTCTAAAGCTTAACCTCAAATCTGTCTCCTGAGGATTCCCAGCTCATTATGATGTAGTTGGTACAGCTTTTATTCCGTGCCTCAAATCCTTATAAAATTTAAAACTAACTTGGAAAGTCAGAGATAGATTCAGTCTTTTGTAGTTACTTAGGAGATAGCCCATGTATTCTGAAAACAGGACTTGGATGCAGCTTCAGACATGTTGCATGCCTGCTGTAAGTTAAATGTTGTAATTATTATTTTTTGTTAACTTTGGCGCTCAAGGCCCTTATTTGTTAACAGCACAGATGAAGCACTCAGGTCACCATCACACAGGATTTGTCTTGTTTCATCTGCTTGATCTAGCAAAAACTATGGGATGATCCATAACCAAACCTAAAGTATGTTTTTAAACAGGTGGAGAACAATAACTTACGTTGGCTGTGATTTACAGTAGTTGGGGGGGTGGGGAGGGTGTCACAAATATCATAGTTTATGTACATGAGTAATAGAAGATAACTACTTATGAAATAGAAATTTTTTACACAGTGACTAAGTCAAGCCAGTCATTTTTTCTGACTTACCTCAAAATATGGCAGTTTGTTTGTGAATACCAGTCAATCTTATGCAAAAATACTTTGCCTGTCGAAGTCTAGTCAAAGTAGAATCAGCGGCATTGTTGCTGGAGGTAGAAGTATTTCAATCTCAGTGTCTATAAAGTGGTCCTTGATTTATGCAGCTTTCTTGTTTAAAACTCTGTGGAGGAATGACAAACATCCCAGTCAGTGTATAAAAACAAGGCTGTTAAAGGTAACACACGGCTGCTAAAATGCTGACATTTATTAGATTACCAGCATGAATTCGGATAGAAACTCTTAATAATGCTGTGCATCATTGTACTACCTGTAAAGTCTCCCAGCATGAAAGTAATTTCAGGGACTATCAGTGATAACTGAAGCAGAGGTGTCAAGTGAGTGAGACTGGATATTTTACTGAGGTTTGTGCCCAGCTTTTCAGGATGGACAAGATCCTTCGTCTTCAATATTCAGAACCTTGCACTCACTTCTGTTCCCTTTTCTTTGCACTTCATGCTTGTTGTTGGGGTTGTGAAGTTTCCAGAATATGGTTCATCCTGATTCATTCTGCTTTTCCCTTCCCTAGTTCACAAGGGAGATGATCCCAGGCATGGGGTGGGAGAAAAATAGTGAACTGTCACTTTGCACAGAGGCAGGTCAATGAAGCACTGAAGATACAGGACACAACACCAGTAAGTAGGAAAAGAGGACAAGGGGATTCTATTGCAATTAAAAAACAAACAAACAAACCACAATAAGGAAAATATTAGGAAAATATTCTATTCTACAGAAAAATAATAATAATTACTCTGGAGAAAGCTAGATTTCTTTGAAGAAAGAAATGTAAAAAATGGGGGATTATAGATAACGACAATATGACTGGCAATTAGTAAGAGAAAACTTGTTTTTGTAGGATTTTTCTCTTCTTCTTCTAAGAAAATATAAATAGGAAATCAAATGTAAAATTCATCATAAAATCCACACTTTTAACTAGTTGCGTGTGTGAGATCCTCTGAAAAAACCAATCCTGTAACAGTGAAAACTTCATTCCACTATTAAGCATCCCATATTGCTCTGTTTTGTAATTCTGAATCAAATTAAATATTTAAACAAGGAGTGTACTGAATTTTCATTCAACTGTGTTCATCAACAAACTCTGTGACTCCTTTGATTAATCCACTCACTTAGAAGACACGTGTCATAGTCTCTAGGGGTAGAGATTTCTTATTCACTACATACATGAAAAGAGACACACCTACACAACAAATAAACATTGGGGTACCAAACAGCTAACAGCAATCGGAACATCTGCATGCAAGACCTACCCTGCCAAATATTTGTATCTCATGATTTTCTTTAGTCAAACTGCACTTCAGACTGACCCAAAGTGAAATGAGTTGAAATGACAGAAGGGTACCTGCAGAACAAACAAGTTCTCTGCAGTGGAATAAGTGAGCAAAAGAGATAGAAAACCCCCCAACCAACTAGTTTCATAAAGGTCATCTTGCTATCAACTTTCCCCTATGTACGCCTTGAACTGTTGCTCTGTTCTGCTAAACTGTGACATTTTACTCATCATAGGTGGGAGAGAATCATAACTGAGATGGAGAAAGTTAATTTTACTCAGTTTAATTTCAGGGACCAGTATTGAATCAATCAGATGTAGAATCAGACACCTTTGTATTACATGAAATGCCTAATTTTCATATGGGTGTGAAACCAAAAGAATGAGATCAAAATAAAAATCCATCTAGCCTAGTAAACTGAACATTAACCCAAATAGCACTACAGAATAGTATGACAGAAATATATGCATAATCCTCCAGCCTATAGCAGTCTATAGATTACTGACAAAGAGCTTTTGTGGTAAATAGCTTTAAATAGATTCTTTTTCAGGACTCCAGCAGGAGTCCTTTTCTTTTACATTCTGAACCTAAGTAAATGAATAGCAGCAAGTAATTCTATAGCTTAACTGTGTAAGGATGCACCTCCTTTACTGAAAAGTTTTGCATCTGTTTTTTCCTCCTTTGTTTGTTTTTTTTTTAATTTTGTTTGTTTGTTTGTTTATTTGTTGTTTTCCACTCTGAAGGTTAATAGATTTCATTCCTGTATTGGATGAAAGAACAATTTGCTTTCATCATGTTACTTACAGAACTCTGTCATGTCTTACCTCAGCAGTCTCTCATGTAGGACAAAGAAGTCACTACAGTTCCCAACATGATGTTTGCTATTCTGATGGCTATTCAGAGGACATTCTTATGGAACTGCCTATTCTGTCTGAAATCTCACATTACTCAGATTCCTGACTGGCAACAGCTCAGAATTCCAGCAAATTTAGGACTGTTTTCTTCTGTGTACATCACTTATATTTTTTGAAAAAAAATATTACATAGACATTTACTGTCATAAGACTACTTATCAGTTCTTCACACTCAGTTTTCATCTTTCATCTGAATGTTATTATTATCATGACATTTGCCGGTTCATTATTCTTCTTCTTTGTCTAATCTTTAACATTTTGCTGACCTCCATTAGCCCCCCACAAATCTCTGTGGAATTCCTCTGATGATTTTCCAGCTTTGTTAAAATAATTTAAAAACTGATTACTTTCTCTTGCTGTCTGTTACCTATCTTTTGTGCAGTTCTTCAATTATTCAAGTATTTTTCCTTCTCATGCTTTGCCACTTTGCTTTCTAGAGGAACATTTGATGGATGTCATCTTTTCATCTGAGCAGTTTTTTCAAATGAAAGTTGACTGCATACACAGGATTTCCCATGTCTACTTTTGCTCATCTCAAAGAAAATTTCAGGGTGAAGTCACCCAGCAGGATGAGACCCTGCAAGCATGAAGCCTTCTGTAGCTGGAGTAAGAAGACTTCATCAATAGGCTCCCCTTGTTTGGCTGGCCTATACTGGACACCAACCACAAAGTTCCCTCTGTGTTCTCAGGCAAAAATTTGAACACCTAAACATAAGGAGAAACTTCTTTACTGTGGGAGTGATGGAACACTGGAACAGGCTGCCCAGAGACATTGTGGAGTCTCCTCTGGAGACTTTCAAAACCCTCCTGGATGCGTTCCTATGTGGCCTGCCCTAGATGATCCCACTCTGAGAGGGGAGGTTGGACTAGAAGATCCCCAGAGGTGCCTTCAAACCCCTACCATTCTGTGATGCTGTGATTCTCTGGTGTTTCCTTGTTGGCTTCTATTTACCTCAGGAGCCCCTGGCTCGTCTCTTATGTAAGACTTCTTAAGAGTTATGTTACAACAGAGTTCACATCACCTCCCAGATTCAAATTAACAAAGAGAATTTTCTAAGTAAGATTGGGATCAGATAATATAATTATGGACCTGGAAGACTGGATATTCAAAAATGTGCTCAGCCTTCTAGAAAAAATCCAAAACTTTTACAACTGAAATAAATTTTTTCTCAACTTCAGCTTCTTAAATTGTATGTAAGAAGCTAAGAACATAAGTAGTCCCAGAGACAGTTCTTCATATTCTGACATAAGACTGATTTTAAATGAAATTATGATGCTTTGGGGCTCCAGAACAGGATGTAGGAGTGGGATTCCTTATGCTGGCATATACCCCTTAGTGAATGGGATGAACCTAAGCCCAGGTGCCAGGTTGTTGTGCTCTTGGCAAAAATACTTTCTTTTTGTGTGTCTCGTCATAAAGGATGTAATGTTAAGAGACTGGAGGTAAAAGTTCAGATTCTTTCTCAGCCTGTGCCATTTCACTCCTTTGTCCAAAACACCATGCTGTGGAACAGCAGAGAGGAAGCTGGGATTAACCATCATATAACCAAATCAAAATATTCTGAAGATTTTAGATCCAAGATTTTAGAATAGCTGTGAAGAAGTTCACCTTGGCAGAAGAAGACATGGTTAACAACAGGAGATGACTGCCTATTTTCACTGCCTTATCAAACCTTTCCCAGTTTTGCATTGCTGTGAGTTTCCTTCCCGCTTAAGTTTTCTGTGTAGCCCTTCCCTTTAAAATCTCTGCTCATAGCAGCTGTCTTTGGCTGTAAAACCACTGTGCTTATGTGTAAAGGTTAAGGATTCTTGTATTTTTTGGATGAAAGTTATATTAAGGTCCATGATTGTGTGTCTGTGTTACTCTAATAATGATATAGTGCAGTAATTTCCACTTGAATTTAGTATGTCTTGCTTTGTAGCTGGGCCTCTCTGCACCTTTTCCTCTTTTCTTCCTCCCCTCTACCTGCGTGTCTGGACTGGTAGCCAGCAACACTTACTAAAGTTGAAATGTGCCCTGGACTGCCAGTAGTGCTGGTGCACTTTCCTAGTATATCACTCAACTCCACCAGGGAATCTGGCAGAAGAGCTCTTCTTAGTGATTTTAATTGCAGCTCTAAATTAATGCTTTGTTTATTCTGCATGCTTTCTGTTGTTGGTAAAATTGCTATAATCACTGTATCTTACTGATCTAAAATAGAACAACATTATCTTAATCCTCTAACTGTATAATTTGGACAGAATGCTAAAAAATGAATTAATCCTTTACCATTTTGATTTATTTTTAAGGCCAAAGATATAAAAAATAAATGTTTCAGAGCTTTTCCGCACTGCATTTTTAACAACTTCCCTTCCATGTAAAACAGAATAAGCTAAAAGCTCTTTGCAATGACATGGAATACTGGAGGTTACCACCTACCTGTCCTGCCTCAGATGGGGAATTTTTCTGTTAATCATTTGTCGTCATGTTTTCCCAGACTATGCTTCAATTACAAGCAACTTTGAACACTTTTTATTGTATGCTTTCTCAGATAAACTCCTGTTGCCAGAAAGGATTTCAGGACTTTGCCTTACAACTGATCTTTTAAATAAATAATGTGAGGATTTATTTAAATATATTAATTTGTTATTTTGACTTAATTGGAGAAATCCCAACCACTTACTCGCTGCACTAGGTGTTGGACAATTTACTGTGGATTGAAGCTTCTGCCCCAACAAAAAATATTTTCCTACACACAAGAGACACAAGAACATATTGGTATATTTATTTCTCAAAAGGTCATTGCATTCATTACACCAGTTTGGGTCTGTACGAACAGGGCTTATATCCTTACTTGGACTTTGGTTTGTATAATCCACACACCCCAAATAAAATTTACAATTTCTGCAATTGCCCACAGCAAAACAAAAAAAAATCAGTTTCTCTCTGTCAGTCACACCTGAATGCAGAACAGAGTCTTTAGGTCACTGAGCTTTGAGTTTTCTTCTTCAAACATAAAGTACTGGGAACAATAAATGCCACTTCTCACCTCCACCTCCAATCTCCCTAACTCATATGTATTCAGAGGTGACCCCATCTGAAGATAAACAAAACTCAGACTGTGTCAGATCACCAAATTAGCACTAACTCTTCATTCAGACTATGAGAGAGAAAGAATCTTAGGTTTTGAAAAAGTTTTGAAAGAATGTTAGGATTTCTTCCTGTCTGCTTCCTACTTCCTTTCTGGACCTACTTCCTGCAGTGGTTTTTTTCATCACAGTTATCAGGAAAGCAATCATTTAAAGCAGGTGTGTTAAAGTGGGAGGAAAGGAAGAATGGATGGGATTTGCAGTCATCAGTCAGAACTGTCAGTTCAGCCTAACTTTCCTGTTTAATTCAAGACATAATATGGAATATGAGGAGAAATACTTTACACAATGTGGAAACATTGTATTATATTTGATGCTGTTGAGCAGTTCAGGTAATCCTTATTTTAATTAAACAAACATAATAGAAGAATTCAAAAAAAGTAATGATGAGAGCAGCATGTCATAAAAACCAGATACTCCTCGAAGCTCTCCTGAAAAGACAAAATGAATACAGCTTCAAAATCTTGTTCATTTCCTCGTCCCTTAGCAAAACACCAGGATTTACAGTGAAAACATGCTTGTATCTCTTCATCATGCATGGAGGCAAAGTAATTTTTTCAAGACAGTTGCAAACAATTGCAGTATCATCAAAATTAGTATGAACTTCCTTGTGTTAATACATTTATGAATACACTTCCTTAATTAAATTTTAAGTAAATACTTCTTGAAAGCAGTTTTATTAATATTAGAAGAGCTTTTTCCACATACAAACATGGCCTACACTGACTGTGTTTGATTTCATCTACTGTATTTACATGTTTGTTTTTCCAGCAAGCCTTCAGCTGCTGATGAATTATTCTTCTTAAATTGGAGTATATTAAATCGCTTACATGGTCTGTAGTATTTACTGATTTAGGCAGCAATTGCAAGTAACAGAATTTCTAATTGCTCGATAGATGAGAAGACGCTAGAAATAGAAAATGCACAACAAAACAATAGAGAAATCCTCCCTCACATCTGATCCCATCTTAACTGAGACAAGGTCAGGCCTGTCTGTTTCATGATTAAGGGCTGTCTTCCTCATTACTTCTCTGTGCAAAGAAAGCTTGTGACACTGGGGAAGCACAAACAGGACATTTTCCTCATAAACAATGTCTTTTTAAATGGGTTTCATTCACTTTCTTTTTCCAAAACATTATAAAAGTATAACTAATTGCTTAGACACTATTGAAATAGTTGCAGTCTCCAGAATATTTTCTTACTTTTTCAGTTAGGTTATTGCCAGAAAATCAGTGTAAGGTTAGAAGAACTAGATATGCTAATGCATCAAAACAAGGCTGTTTATAGAACATTATAACAATTTCCTGCATTTGTGTCATCAGAAATCTGTAGGAAAAGGAGTTCATTTTCAAGGGCATTCAGAAATGGTGTCCAAAAGTCTTCTGAGTTAAAAAAAGTTGAAATGCAGACACTGCCCCCCACACCCTCCCTCCCTGCCACTGAAATGTAACAGATCTGCAGTGCAACCAAAGGAGGGAATCTGTCTCTCTAGGCACTTTGTGGAAGTCTACAATAATGTATATTAAATAAGCATATATGCTTTATTTAAGAACAGCTAATACAACATTAACTCCTGTATTTTTTTTTTCATTTTTTAAAAAAAAAACTGTAAAGGTCAGTTTCTCCTCTGTGTGTAGTTCTCAGATTATTACCACTCACAGAAAAGAGGAAATCTAGTTTAAAATATTGATCTTCTGTTAAGAAATATGTAATAATAATATATTCAATACTTAAAATGTAGTCACTAGAGTTCCACAATGATAACCTTTTGCAAAAATTTTAATTTTTCAACACACAAAAGCTCACCCCACCCCCCAAGGAACAGTAAATTAACCTCATTAGATTTAAGAGACTAGTTGCACTGCTTTTTTATTTCTTCCACGTTTTTTGCTATAGCTATCATAGCTAGAAACTAAATTTCATACATGAAAGCCAAGTACTCATAACAATACTTGACCCTGCAACTAGGATTCTAACCGTGCCAAACATTGTAACATCCACAGTAAAATGATGAGCCTATTGAGTAATGCTGATTTCATAAAAGTCAACATTACCTGAAGTATTTTTGTTCAGTTACTGTTTCATGTGTCCACGATAATTTTTTATTATTTTTTTTCCTTGCTGTATTAGGTTCACATGCCAAGCTTTTGTTAACTGGGGGGTGGAGGCTGCAGAGGTGGCTTCTGTGAGAAGATGTCTGAAGCTGTCCCCTATCTGACAGAGCCAGTTGTAGCTGGCTCTGAGATGGACCTGTTGCTGGCCAAAGCTGAGCCATCAGTAATAGTGGTAGTACCTCTGTGATACTTTAGAAAGGTTAAAAATGATCTGTGAAACAGCTGTGAGAGAATGGAGTGAAAATATGTGAGAAAACCAGCTCTATGAACAGGTCAGTGAAGAAGGAGGGGGAAGAGGTGCTCCAAGTGCCAGGGCAGAGATTCCCTTGCAGTCCATTTTGAAGACTGTGGTGATGCAGGCTGTCTCCCTTCAGCCCATAGGAGTTCATGGTGGAGCAGCTATCCACCCTGCAGCCTGTGGAGGACACCAGGCTGGAGCAGGTGGGTGCCTCAGAAGAGGTTATGCCCCTGCACTAGGGCAGGGTCCTAGCAAGACCTGTGACACCCTGGATAGGAATTCATGATGGAGCAGGTTTGCTGGCAGGACTTCTTGCCTTGTGAAGGACTCTCACTGGATCAGTCTATTCCTGAAGGACTACATCCTGTGGAAGGGACCCATGCTGGAGCAGTTTGTAAAGAACTGTGGGAAGGATATTGGAGAAGTTCATGAAGGCCTGTATCCCATGGGAGGGACCACACAATGAAGCAGGAGAAAAGAGTGAGAAGGAAGGAGAGGAAGAGATGAAGTGCCATGAATGGACCATCAACTCCATTCCCTAGCCCCCTGCACTGTTCAAGGGAGAAGGTAGAAGAGTTGGGAGTGAAGTTGAGCCTAGGAAGAAGGTTGGAGTGGTAAGTTGGTTTTAGATTTGTTCTTATTTCTCATTATCCTATTCTGTTTAATTGGCAATAAATTAAATTAATTTCCCTATGACAAGTCTGTTTTGCCAGTGACAATAATTGGTAAATATCTCCATGCCCTTATCTTACCCTATGAGCTTTTCACTGTATTTTCTACAATGAAAAAGGAATGATAAAGCACTACTTTCCCTGGGAAGGGAGTGAGAAAGCAGCTTGGTGGGCACCTGGCAGCCAGCCAAAGTCAATGCACCATACTTGCTTAGTTTTTTATTTTCTTTGTTATTTTTAGTACCTCTTTTGAATCTTTACTTTTCTCCTAATTTCCTTCTACAACATAGTTGTGCTTGAGGATTGTTTGTGTGTGTTTGCTGTCAAGTCCCTTGAGGCTGTACAGATGGTACATCTTAAGTCTTGTTCTCCCTTATTAACATCAGAGTTTCCTTTACCCTTTTACATACTCTGTGGAGTTGAAAATTGCCTCCCAGCTTTCCTACAATTAGGTATTGTTTTTACACGTCTGGAACAAAATGATTAAAAATGAAAAGAAGCCAAGTATCTTTGGGCTACTGGACTCTGAATAGTCATTCTTGGCACTTATTTAAGTATGACTTGTGCAACGTCAAAGTCTGTCTCAATCTCAATATGTTTCTTGCTCTTGACTTCTTACTTTCTGGCATTGCTGCTATTTTTCCCACAATTACTTCTAGAGCCATTAAGAGGCCCAAAGTGCATATGTGGTTCCAAGTCCTCACAAAGTGCAAACATCATTCTTGTGACATTTTGTTCAGTATCTTCCTAATTTAAGAGGGATCACTGTCTGTTACAGCTGCCCAGTAGGGCAGATAGTCTTTGAGCACAAGTTAGACAAGATTCTGCATTCTGACATTGATAATAATGCAAATATCAGAGGATTTTGAATGCATGTTGTTATTTGGGCTTCTCATTAATTAAAAAGTCTGCATATTCCATAAAGGAAAAGTTAATTTAGCTGTTCAAGTTTGCAAAAGTTGAAATAAAAGAATGTTTCTTGAAGATACAAATAGATCAGATTTTTTAATGATGGTCAACTCACAGGGGAACGCTGCCTCAAGAAAGCAAGAACAGTCCAGGCATTTGTGCACCTTCTTAAAGGAACCTTATTTCAGAAATGTAATGAACAATTCAGTGAAGCTTACAGCTTTGTACAAAATCTTAAAAGATAAAAGTTGTAAATAGTAAATTCACATATTAAGATGTTAATGTTAATGGTACCTTCTTGTGATATACCTCTGGCCTGATTTTTAAAATAATTAATTTTGAGTGGCTTTATTTGTTTAGAGTATGTCTTCTACAAAGTTAAGCTTCAGACACAAAGACTGGGGAGCTGGGCATGAACTATTCAGTGAGATCACTGTGAAAAAATTATGTTTTTTGAATTTGACATTGCTTTCTAGTTTTTGGCAGAAAAAAAAAAAAGTAAGTTCCAATTCTTTGGGACAGCAGCCCGTTGCCTGAATTGTGATATCATATCTTTTTCGACTTGGCAGTGCACATGACTTGTGCTTGCTAAAGTAGAAGGGAACTCTTTGTCAGTCCTTGGTAAAACCCACAGCTTTGCTTGCTGCATCTTCCTATGCCATTCAAGATGTAGTTTGTAAATCAAGAACTCCCTAAGAGAGATGTTCCAAGAAAAAATGCACTGAAACACACATGAGATAGATTGGAAGTCAGTGTTCATTCAAAAGACATCAGACATGTTCAACCTTTTATTTTCAGCAAAAGGTATTTTACAGATACGTTACTTGTGTTTTGAAAATACAAATGAGAGTACAAAGGAGTGAAAGCTAATTAAATTCTGCTGAGATGAAAAACAAATTTAAGGATCTTTCCACTAGGAGAGGAGCTAAGCACTGTGAGCGTCTTGCTGGGAACACCCCTGATGACTCTGGTGGGCAAAATTCTGAGTTATGTGTCTAAAAAATGGCAGAAAGTAATTTTTTTTCTGTTTTAAGAAATAGCAGAGAACTACCTGCAAAAGCAATCTACATCTGAGATTTATATATTTTGATGCTTAAAAACAATTGCTATTTGGCAAGATTGAAATAATCTAAAAAAAAAAGCCCCTTTTTTATTGTATAGACAATACAAACAAACACACAAATATAAATAAACACACAACTTCTGTTTTTTAAGTAACCATCAATGTTTATTTTAAAAGGTTTTTAGCAATGCTAATCTCTGTTTGGGACAACATGATAATATCAACGAAAAGGGATCTGATTTTTGAGAGGACAAATGGCAGTCATCATAAATTGGTTATGTAAATTTGGAGACGTCCAGTTTAAGTTGTGACTTGTGAGAATAACATTTTTAGGATTCATGCACATGAGGAAATTGCAGTGTTTGGTTTACAGAAATAAAGCAAATGTGCTTTAAAATACATGGAAATAAATAGGCCTTATCTCTAAAAAACTGAATAATACTACAGGACTTCTGATTCTCCACTGCCTTATATTAATGTCACTTCATTGCTTTGCTGATGTAAATTATTTTGGATCCCTGCGATTTGTGGCTTGGTCTGGTTTCTATTTCTGAATGGCTCCGAATATATCCAGACTCAGGAGGACGCTTGCTGTCACCAGTTCCCAGAATGCAGGCAGCAGGCCTAGGCAAAATTCATACTCTGACATTTTGCTTTGAGGCACGGGAGTTTCCAGTCTCTCCACCCAGACTTAACACTGATGCCAGGTCTCCCAGCTTCCCTGCAGAGCCTGCAGGGATTCTCTGTGAATGCTCAATTACCTGAGTAAATTTGGCAAGGATGAGTTGTCATTAAACAAGGAGCTATGCCACTTTGTACTAAGAAATATTATCACTGTGTAAATTTGTCTTTACATTTCTATTCATGGCTTTAGAGACTGTTAGATTGTCTATTAACAAAAAACCAGGTAGATCTCAAGGGCTCTGAATCATTGTAAACTTTATAAAAGTCCATTTCTCATGTGAGAGACTGAGCCACTGTACTCTTCAGGAACTATTTGGAAGTTTCATTTAATCAAAATAATCTTGCTGTCCTACTGTTTTACTTAAAGTGTCAATTACTCATGCAATGTACAGTGAAGACAAGCTCAGTGCCATTGTAGTTTCTGAACAGAAATGCAACACATTGCAATATCTCTCTTCTTTCCTTGGTATTAGACATGCTGTGCAGACATAGGTGTCAAATATTTGTCAGTGTAATACTTTTTCATTAATATTACTCAGCACTGCATGGTGTGTCTAGATTACTATGCTGCTTGCTAAACTTTAATATTATATTAATTTATATCTTAATAATGAATTAATTAAGAACAATAATTATTTAATTATTATGATGGTTCCTTTATA
>JANHGN010002899.1:49040-72083 GCA_024605025.1 Megaceryle maxima | reverse complement strand
TTTCTTGGCAAATATGTCCTATTCATTAAAAAATGTGAAGTCTTTAGTTACCTAGTTTTGTTTTGTTGTGGTTTTTTTTTGTTTGTTTGTTTGTTTATGGGTTTGTTATTTTGTTTGTATTTTTGTTTTTTTTCTCAAGTGAGACTTCAGAAGCATTTATATAATTGGCACAACTAAGAAGAAGATCATAAATATAGGGTTTTTTTAGTTTAAATTATTATATTTTGGAACTACTTTTTGTGTAACTGCTAGTTATATGTGTATTTCTGTAACATGGTTTCATCTAAAAGAATAGTGCCATGTCTTAGCATCAGAAAATTACATGATCTGAGGAATTCAGGTTTTGCATTAGTTGTCTACTTCATTGACTGCTTCATTCACAGTGCACAGAAATCACTACTAGTACTTTTTCTACTGCTCTGTTCTTCATAGCTGTTAAAGTTGCCTAATAGACATTAATAATACACAAATTTTCCTAACCTCCTTTTAAATCTGCAGCTACTGCCAAGGTATCTCTTCTGACAAGGGTGGTTTTATTTTTCAGTTTTGGTTTGTGGTCTTTTTTTGTGTGTGCATGATCTTTGTTTTATACTTTCACTGTCGTAGTAAAATATCTCTCAAGATATTCCTTTTTTTGTCATGTACATGAGTGTAGCACATTAGAACTTAGAGTTTTATTTAGAAGAGAAAAATCATCCTTTGTTGTAAGAATATCTGTGTAAAATGCTTTTGTATAATAAAGTAGTTTATATTAACCCTAATTCACCAGGGAAAGACTATAAAAGCTTAAAAACTCGATGGCAGTCGGTGCACATTTTCTTGCACCTGTCTTGAGTATTGCTTCCTCACCCAGTCTGGTAGGCAAGACCACATGATCTGTACCTCCACTGACAGCCTGAGGGAAACACCTGCTCTTCTGAGAGTGTGCCCATTAGCTGCATGCTGCCACTGCCTAGTCTCCAAGATTTCCCCTTGAGGAAGAAAGCTTAATCAGGAAGGGCTTTGCCCTGTATTAATTCTCCAGATGATTTTCTATGTTGTCCTTTCTTTTGGTAGGAAACATACATGTCGCTGGCAGCGGCCTGGGTTGCCTGGATCCCAACCACCAATTCCAGTTTCATATTGGGGCTGGACAACTGTCCCAGGACATGGGGTTGGTTAATTAAAACTTTCTTCTTGTGCTGTCCTGATGAAGAGCAGGGTGGGTTTTTTTATGGCAGGAAGCTCACCATTTGATTTTGATACCTTGTGTTGGAGACTGAACTGAAGTCCTAGGGAAGATCTGCAAGATGCTCAAACCAATACATGTTTTCAGAACATGTAAACTGAAAGAAAAAGATGTCAATTATTTGACAAGTCTTCAACTCTTGAGAAGTCACTAATAAGTTAAACTTGGTTATTGGAAAAATCCCCTGTATGCATCTTGTTATTAATTATTACACAGATAAAATTATGGTGTAGCTGGTAGGTAAAAGCTAACATAAGGACTACCCAGTCATTCATCAAAGCCACTGCCATTGTCCAGGATGATTCATTATGGTGACTATTTCTCAACAAAGTATTGCACCAGTGAAGGAGTTTTGAATTAGTCAATTATTCTGTGACTTCTGAGTGAAGGAGAAGGGTTTTGCAAGAATGGAATATATCCAAGTAGGGACAATATTCTTTAAATTTATCTTGACTTTCAAAAGATACTTGCTTTCAAAATTTTTCTTCCTCACTGTTCAAGCCTCCTCTCTTTGAACTCCTTAGGTTTCAGTTAGAAATGTCTCTAGCATTAATAGACTGGCCCAGCACTTTAGGTAGTAGATTTCTGTAGCTCTTTGCTGCTTCAGACTCACCAAGAAGCATGTCATATTACAGTTTCTCTATTCTGTTCAGTTCTATGAAGTTCCTTCCTATATATGTCTAGGTGACTCTTACATGAACCCACAGGAGTGGAATAATCTAAGTCAACTCTATTCCTGCCTCTCTAGTGCCTTCTTCACCTGATTCTCCTGCTAAAATCACTTGAAAATGTTTTAAAAGTAATTTTGAGGACTGAGAAAGGCAGCAGTTTATACATGCCAAAATCAGTGAAGAAGAGCTCAGAATCAATATTTCTGGGGACAAAAAGAACCAAAGCAGCTTCTAGATCTTCTATCACACATTTTTCCCTTGAAGAACCTGGTTGTACTTTGACAGGGAAATTCATTGCTGTCAGGAGTCAAATATATCATGCTGTTTCCACTGTACTGCTGCCAAGTTGGCTTGAGCCAATGGTATTTTAGGATGTTTTCCATATCATCTGAACACACTGAAAATCACAACTGATAGCACCTTAGGTGATGACACTTCACAGAGCTCGGAAAAGCATAGCTGGTAGTCTTCAGTGGGTAATGAAGGAGCTACACAGCAGTTTGGAATGAGTCTTACAAACTTTTGTGATAAGAAATCAGGTATTAATGCATGTTTGGGAAGATCTTTTTGCAGGGTGCTGAAGATTGCTTTATATGAGTGGTTGGAGTATGCCTAGGGCATACACTGGAAAGCCTTGAAGTCCAACACATCTGCAGTAAAAGTCTGTGATGTGAGCCAGACAGAAAAATGCTACACCGTGTTTTCAATCTTTGACCAAACTTTCCATTAGTGTCAGGTGGTAAATATTTTGAAGTTTTTTCATTGCATTTTCTTCTTGTGTCACAACTTGTTTTCACTTACCAGAACCTTTTATAGCTGTATTGGTATTGTTGGTACAGTGCACTGAGGAGGGGAGGAACTGAAAGACCTTTCTGAGGAGTTTGAGTGGAATTGTTCAAATATTAACCTCCTGAAAGCTAAATGTCTAATTTAAGTGATTTGTTTAGATCCTCTGCAGTTAGAGATATCAGTTCCTCCAAAGAATGTGATACATCCTTGCCTAAGATATGCATTTAAGGTAGATAAGACGAGTCTGTGGATGTGCTCATACCTCTATATTGAGAAGAGAGAAAAACAATTCATCTCCCTCAGGCCAGATGCTACTTTTACCTGGATAAAGTTATTTGCAACAAATATTTGTAATTAAGTTTAAACAATGAAACAACTATTGCTATGAATTTGTGTTTTTCTTTTCTTTTAGTTTCTTAGAGATAAGATATTAAAAGCAAAACTGAAACAAGTGAAATAACTTGAAAATTCCTTCTTCTAAAATGAGGTGACTACACCACCTATTTAACTCTGTTCTATCCTGTGGAATTTGGAAAAAGAGGTGGTACAAAATAGCAGTCACAATGAGAGCAACTGAGAGAAAGACAGTAAGCACATAATTTAAGAAAAAAAATAGTTCTGTATTATTATTTTTATAATTTAGGTGTTAGATATTCAAGTTTGTTAGAGGCATTACTTGAAGATAGACCAGGGGAGGCTTTTATGTGATATAAGTGAAGTAAATTTTTGAGACTAGTCTGGGTGGATAGCTCATGAGCTGCTTCTTGTGTATTATGTGATGACAAGATACACAGAATGTTTTCATTTCCATAGGAAATCAAGTTTTCATGAATACAAAATTTCAATCCTTATAAAGGAATACCTCATAGTATGCCCAATACATGCAGAGGGGAAGAAGTTTCATCCAGCTGGTGGCTTATTGCACATTTTCTTCTATAGATCATTCATCTGCATCATTCTTCTCCTCAGTAGAACTAAGTACACATGATTGAACATAAGCATGTTGAATTAGAAAGAATTTATTTTATGACAGGAACCACATGTTCACGTCTCATGTGGTTTTATTGAATGCTTTCACTGCTGAGCAAGATACAACCCTTCTTGTGGGACTTAGTAAGTGTGGAGAAGACAGAGGACCACTGGATGGTGGCAGCAGGTTTTTGTGTAGGGAGTGTAGAAATCATATAAGATGATGGTGACAAAATAATCCGGATAAACAATAATTCTGTGCTTTTACTTACTATAGAAAGAAGGTAAATATAATTCCTCACTCATTTATTTCAAAATAGGAAGAGTACTTAAAATATTACAGAAAATCAAGTCTTAAATGCTGAGAACACGAACCTCATCTTCTGCCCAAGGGCTTGACATTTTACCTAACAAATAGAAAGTTGGTTTTGTTGGGTTTTTTAAAGGTTAGCATCCTCTGAAAAATTCAGAAGGTGCAAAAGAATAGACAGGAGTTTCCTGGGGTTTTCTAATTTGGTTGCTAACATCTCCACATCTGCTTAGGAGTTAATATTAAGATTAGTTTTACAAGTTTCATAATAGGCAGGTGAAGAAAAACTCTGAGTGCCATGATTGTGGAAACATGGGAGTATAAAATCATGCATCAGAGAATTCCCACAGGAATGTGAGAACATTTATGTGGTTATTCTCAAAATTCCAATCATATCTACTATAAAGGTATGTCTTTCCCTCATGGAAGGGATCTTAATATATAACATAAAACGGGCGTGCATTGAGTATTTAGGAATACCAGGGCATAAAGAAAGATGGTAACTCCCTTCATTTGTTCCCACTATGTTTAGAAAGCACCCCAAGGAGAGTGATTCCCAAAAGGCCCTCCTATCATATGTCTAGAAAAGCCAGGGATTGCACTTATCTCTTCAGCACTTTTGTATCTGTAGAATGTTTATACCAGGAAATGGGAGTCAGTTTCTTTTGGAGCTAACAACTACATTTGTCTTTTTCTGCTTCCTGCAGTTTTCTGTGTCTTCATCAAGTGTGCGAGTGTCAATTACACTCTTTCTTTTTCTTGATGTTTTCTCCTTTTGGGGTAGTATGTTATTTTTTTTTCTTTTTTCTGTCATTGCTCAGTTGCTGTGTGTTTCTGTTTTCTCCCCTAGAACCTCTGAATTCTGATATGGAGGCAGAGAACATAGAAGGACCACTAAGTATTTAGGGTTTGTTGTGTTTTTAAGAAACCGAAATGACTGACAGCCAAAATTCCACAACTTCTCTCTTAACTTCATATCCATTTAGTTGATTTATGCAGTTGTACCTGGGATTCTTCATTTCACTGCCAAGCACTGCTTGCTAGAAGACATTTTGCTTATATAGAATAATAATAGTGTATCATAAGTCACAAAATTATCTGATACAACTCAGCATGTATACGTTGAAAACTGAGCTTCAGTACATTTGCATTAGTGCCTTTAGAATTCAAAAAAAAAAAAAAGAGACAGCAGTAGATATTTTCCTCCCTTACAAATGGTGCACAATGAATCCTATATGCTGTAAGTGAAGAAAATGGGAATGGTAGGGAAAAATCTCCACAGGAAAATGTGAGTAACTGGAATTGCTTCCTCTTAGAAGTGATAAATCATCAGTGAAGAAGGCAGTGCCACCTGGGATGAAAGCTGGGGAATCCCAAAACAAGAGCATCCTCAGGAGAGCACCATATGAGGATCTGCCCAGTAGAAATAATTAATGATAATATTAATAAATGTAGTGCATGAGAACCATAGTGTGGAGGACTGCTTCTTTCATGACGTAAACACCAGTCTTTAATTAGACAAAAAGCAAATTTAGTCCACTTTTCATTGGCTAAACTTGATGATCTTAAGGGTCTCTTCCAACAAAAACAATTATATGATTCTATGATTCGAGGATGTGAAACTGGAGTTAGTCAGGGCCACCAACTTTTTCTGGCAGCAAACCTTGTACAAAGACTGTCCTACAGGTTACTTTCACTCTTTTACAAAGGAGCAGGGTTACTTTCACTCTTTACTTTCACTACTAGATGATAAAATCTCAAATTCATTAATCTTAATCCACCTTAGATTTGCTTAGCAGAAGTAGATTAAAAGAAGGGAGTTTCTTCCACAAAAACTTAACTTTCAAATAGGGCAATATCAAAATCAGAAAAGTAAACAATCAGTAAAAATACATAGGAGATGCTAAACATTTGGGTCACAAACTATTTTACTGCTGCCAGAAGGATCTAAAAAAATCCATTCATTTAATTCACCTGGGATGAAGAGGTATATGAAAAATATTTGTGCAAAGTCTTACCAAAATGATTAATTTTATTTGACATTGTGCTGGGTTAATATTTTGGTCTACACAGATGTCAGTGTAAAAAACTTGATTTTTAGATACATTAAGAAAAAGAAGCTTCTGGGAAGATGTCACTGAACTTGCAGTAAAAAAGGAAGAACTTCAGTAACTTGTGAGGAAATGTTACGATCTAATCTGTGAAAACACATCCCTTTAAAAAATATTCTCACATTTCCTGATTTTTATACTTGAAAAAATGCTATCATGACGATTAAACTGCAAAGGTGTCTAGCCTCTATTTTGACAGAGCATGACTGCAGTAGTAAGGCTTTATTTATATAGCATAGCATGCTAGTTATCAAAGAATATTTGAAAATATTCTGTATCATAAAGAAGCTGTCAGGAGCTGGTTAGTCATAACTTGTTAATATGTGCAGCTTTAAAGGGAATGGATATTAGAGAAGTGACCAGGAACCAAATAAGTAAGTTACCCTTTTGTCTCCTTGACCTTTGACTCACTTGGATCAAAATCTGGCAAAGATTGCAGCTGCTAAGTATATTAACACGAGATGTAGGTAGTGGCTTTTAGTCAGACTGTAAAAATACACACACACACTCCCCCAGTACCAATACAACTTAACTTTTTCTTCTGGCAAAAAGATAAAGAGGGAACTGACGTTTCTTGGAATATATAAACACTCCCTCAGAGTTTAGAGGCTTTGTATTTGGTGGGGAGATATAGCTGCTTTTCTTCTCGTAACTTGATGCAAGTCATGTGTTAAGTACTTGTCTGTTCAGCTGAAAAGTCAGCCCTTATTCAAGGTGAGTCATACGATACAACATTTAAAATCAAACGGGTTTCCACAGTAATACTTTCAAAATCGGTTGGTGGAAAAGCTCTTGAAAATATTTATTTGTAATATAAAATAAAATATCAGTATTTTGCAATGCTGTTTGAAAGAAACAGTGTAATGATTCATTACTATATTAGTTATTCATAGTTCAGTATTGCTGGTTTTCCCAATTGAGTTTTGTCTTTTGATACTTAATATTCTTGAAACTACATTTCTGCAATCATGCAAATTTATAAGAAATGCATTTTTAAGGTGATATTTATATCTTTTATTATTGCAGATAAAAAGCTTGAAACTGTAATTTCAATGTCTATGAAAGATTAAAAAAAAACCAAACCAAACCAAACAAAAACATACAAAAATGCAGAAATTACCTCTTCCCTGCAAATGTGTATCTTGATAATTTCAGAATATTTAGTCCCACCATCTGACCTTGGAGAAATTGGAATTATGTTTAAAGAAACACCATGATTTTGGTTTGAAACTCTTAATAGGAATTTTCAAAATCCATTTTTATTTTTACTGTACAGACAGATTCTTTGCTCTCATTTGGGGCAGTAAATCTGATCCTATGTCAGAATTGAGTAATGTCATGTCAAACAATGTTTAAAAAATACTATTAGAGCTGGAGAAATCATTAAGAAAACATAGATAATATTTGACTTTTGTAAAGGTTTGCTTTAAACTGACATGTACAGAAGTATAAGTTAAGTAGGGAAGAAAAATTTTGCATCTTTACTGATATTTAGTTGCTTATAAATTGTATTTTCAGAGATTTGAATAGACCAATATTGCCAATATTCTGTTAAGGATATTTGAAACATTATTAAAAAGTGCATACCCAACACTCTAGAATGAGATGAATATTCTTAAATAATACTATAGGCTCATAATCAATATCTAGTTTTGTTATGGTACTTGGTATTCTGCTTAAGATAAATAATTTTACTTGAATGTGAATTCTCAGGCACAACTGCATTCTTATTGAAAATTTCTACTTCAATCTTCACATTTTACATTCAGTTGTGATAGATGAGAATAACTTGTTGACTTCTACATGAAATTGAGTGTTATGTTGTTAGTGCTCTTCATGGCTGTTGTGTAATGGATAATTTGAATTGCATAAATTGAGATATGTCTAGACTGCTATTGCATTGTGTATGGTAGGAGAAGGGTGAATATTTTACAATTTGCAAAATCTTGGACTAGACACAAGTTATTATCAGCCAGTTGCTTTCTATCTGTTTATTGTTAGTGCTCATGAAAGACACATAATCTGCCTAAACCAAAATAAATCCATTGGAACAGCTGGTAGAAACTTAGATGGAAATGTATTTCAGTGGAAGGTGTATTTCTATTCAATTAAAAAATCTTCAGCATGTAAGCCAAGAAAAAAAGTCTGCAATATCTGAAAGCCCTCTTTAAACACTTATGCAAACACTTATGCTAATTTCCATCTTAAGTTTTAAAATGTGTATTTCCACACTATTTTTCTGAGATTTCAAGTAGTCTTTTGGTCATTCTGCTTGCAAGTATCCAAGGAGAAATGCTTAAAATAACAAATGAGCTCAAAGGTACAGAAATACACGTTGTTAATGGCAAAGGAGCCATAAACTGTTACTAGTGCAGGAGAAGGCAAATGTGAGTTTCCAATGCAGATAAAAGGAGCAGTCTGGGCTCAGGTCTGGATATGATATAATTGTTAGTTTGGTAGAACATGAGAGGACCCATCACTAGCCTGCTGACCATGGTACTTTATATGTCAGTGCATGATGTATGTGTCCTTTTTGAAATAAACGGACCTCATAATTGCATTTACAAAAATAAAATACATGCTATTCCTACAACTGCTTTACTATTTAGAAATCTATAAGGACTTTGTAGCCTTTTAGTCCTCGTGATCAACCTGGGAATTCAGGTTGAGCTGTTCTTCCACTCCCTCTTTCTGTTTTCCTTTGCTCTTTGTGTTTGGCCTTGAATGCATAATTAACTCCACAACTAATACTTGCTTTAAAATTGATTTAGAGATGAACACAGCATGTTAATAAACAGAAACTGGTAAGAATAGAAAGGATATGGACAATGACAACTAAAATAGGAAACAGCAGATTTTCTGTTATCTGGAGGACTAAAGCAAATAACAAATTTGCAAATCCTGTGGATGTGATTAATTCCTAAACAGGAATAAATGGCAAATTAGGCAGATCTTTGTCTCAGTTAATAAACAGTAACAGGAAAAAATATCACGGGGAGCTTAATATTACCATATCTCTCATCACCAGTATCATTCTGCTTTTCTTTACAACACTTTTCACTAAGGACCAGATCTTAAATATGTTAGCATATTACCAGCAACTGTTGTTTTCCAGTGAGTAATTGCAGACATTTTTTTTTCTGCAACTGAATGATTTTGAAATATAAGGTGTTACATATTTCAAAGATCAAAATCTAGACTTGCTTGAAGAAGTCTGCCTTTCTAATAAGGCTATTGGGATGATGAAACCAGGTGATGGTAAGAAGGCAGCTCTAAAAGAAAAATCCTTTGTCATGAAGTTCCAGAAAAAAAGTTTTATCCTTACAGTAGTAGTCTGTGGACTGACAGAGATATGAAAACATAGGCTTCAAATGTCATTAGAGGTTGCCATTGCCACCAAGTTCTGATGGGCCTTGAGGACCTCCTCGCTGACATAAATGCAGAAACAGCCTTGGTAGCTCACACTAGTGTAAACTCCGAGTTTTGCCTGAAGTGGGAGCCATGGGCACTGCAGGCTGTGCTAAAAGCAGAGGGCTATTGCCTCCTTCTGTGGCACAGAGAAATTTTAGAGAAAATGCTTGCTTCAGGAAGAGTTATGTATAATAGTTATGTCAATCTGACTATTGAAAGACTAATGAAATTGCTTACTGATCTTTTAGAGAATTGGAATGTAAAAACATAATGCTATGTAACAAGTGCCTTCTCAAAAGTAAATGTAACTTTTTTTTTTTTTTTTTTGACTCTGGCTGCCACCGGCTGGCTGGTTGTGACATGTTATCTTCCTACCTGCTTCTCCTCATGCACTTTGTACTTTGAGCTTTGGAATATCATTTTTGTTCACTGTCTCCTTATATTAGCAGCTTCTCTCAGGAATATCAGTGAGTCTATTGGGACCAAGAAGGGAGAAAAAACCATCAAGCCTTACAGCAGGGATACTTATACATTGTCTGCCTGCACCCTGACAAAGAAGAGGAATGGTCTGTAACAGAAACTGTGGGCTTCTCACTGGGGCCATCATTGGTGCTGTGCTGGCTATCTTTGGAGGAGTTCTGATACCAGTTGGAGATAACCTTATAGGAAAAGCAATAAAAAAGGTAAAATTTTTTTTCTTTTTCTTTTTTTTTTCTTTTGAAGTCTATGAGAGTTGTGATTATTGAACATCCATTATTTCTAAATCTTGTTCTGCTTCTGATTTTTTTCCCCTGTTTTAAACCTATTTTTTGCAATATATACAATCCAGACATCCCTGGGAATAGATGCTGCAAGCAATATTTTTTTAATATATGAATTATATGGCTATGTTTACTTGCTCCCGTTCACATTCCACATGGGAAGTCAAGATATTGTTTTCAAGTTGTGTTTTCAGTAGTATAACATAGAAGTAAACTTTTTAAAATTTTTATTTTAATTATAATTGTTTCCAGTTTCTTTATTATTCCCTGTGATGATCCACTTTTTTTATTTTTCTGGGTTTTTTCTTATTTTGATAATAGTTCCATGCACCTATTTTTATGTACTGCAAATAATCTGAATAAACTTCTAATGCAGAATCTAATCCTACATTTATGTGCATTCAGCCCACACTCTGTGACTATTAGGATCCAAGACATGTGCTCCACAAGACTGGGATCATATATATCTTGACTCAAGGAGTGTGAAGAGCAATTGGAGCTTTGTAGACCTGGCAGATACATTTTTAAAATTACTTTTTTAGGTGATTTTATTTCTTTAAAATCTAGTTTTGTCTTTAGAGCAAATTTGTTAAATCCACAGTGAAAAGGGTGTACCACCAAGGGTCTAAAACATGGAATAGTCTGGAGAGAAAGACCATGGAAGGCCTGGGCTGTCCATGATGGAGACATGGAGTCTCCTTGGGGTCACTGCAGCCAAGGTGGGCTCTCCTACAGTTAAAAATGTAGAAACCTTAAGGTCTTTGGTTGATGGGTAGTCCTCGTAATGATCTGCTGTTGCACTGAAGACTGTGAAGATCTTGGAGATACTTATTCAAAGGCCCTTCTGGAAGACTGCACTTAACAGCTATTGAAGTCAACTGAGGAGGTCGATATATTAACTGACAGGAAATGAAGGTCCTGCTTGGATTTTAGAATTATTTTTTTTTTTTAATGAAAAAAAATTACTTCCACATAACATTTAAATTTTTTCAACAAACTCAGTGAAAAACTAACTGTGGAAAATTTTTCCAATTCTTACTATTTTTTCCTGAAATTTTCAAATTTATAAAAAATGTCTCACACCCACCTTGCAACATTTGACAAAGAAGTCATAATCTCTGTATTTACAAATATTTTTATTTGAGTGACATATTGAGGAAATGGCTGGTTTTCTAGAAAGCATATAGTTATAAAACTATGTATCTGCATACATTAAATATTTACTTTGAGTTAATCCAGAATATTGTCTTATGCTGCTAAGTATTTTCAAAGAAAATTACACCTATTAGCAATGTTATGTGTTCATCTGTACATTTATAATAATGAACCAGTTATACAGCATGGTTTGGAAATGTCTACATGCAAAATTATACCAGCTTGAGTTCTTAGTGGTAAATTATGAGAACAATTTTTTTGCTCAACCTCTTTATAATTTTCTACATTGTGATCATGTTTCAGATGTTTGTACATATTCCAAGGCAGCTTGTTTGAGATATATATATAGAGGAAAATTTGTACCAGTACTCATATAAAACATAAAATAGTAAATTTGTAGCATATTTCTTTGAGTAAATGGATATTTTTTTTAATGAATAATTCATACTAGATTTTTTTTTCCTGTATATCATGCTGACTATTTAGTGTGACCATGAGACTCCAAGTCAACTCCTTTTCAGAAAGGATATGACAAGGTGCAATAGCTAAAATATGTCATCAGTTCAGCAGATGCTCAAGAGGGACTTCAATCTAACTAATTCTGATTTACTTGTGTGGATGAAAGAGCTAGTAAGAAAACCAAATATTTTATTCACTTGAGTTATATTTAGGATAAATAGAGCTGACGACAAAGAAAACAGGTCTTCTGAGCTACATTTTATTCTGAATTCTTTCACTTTTGGAAATGTCAGTTTCCTAGGATGGGAAAAAATCTAATGAGTGAGGTGTTCACTCAGATATGGCCTGTAAGGATTTATATTTCCATGTGGACTTCTGTGAGGTAAAACCTGAACTTAAAACCTCATCCACTGGGTGAAAAAAAATGACAAAATGACACATTTTTAATAAAAGTGAAAAAGTGTTTCAGATACCACCATTAAAAGCAAAATCCTGTCTTAAATTCTGCACAGTCCAGAGCTTGAAGAAAGACTCCTAGTTATTTCTCTGCCTATCCTGTCATTCTTTGCACAAGTTGACAGCAACACAGTGAAACAAAATACGAATTTCCAGGGGAAATGGATTGTCCCATAAAATGTTATCATTGAATTAGAGAAACAGATCTTGAATATTTTCTTCCTTCTGAATGGTTTTAGGATACTTTGTAGAATAATAGGTCAAATTGTCACAGATTAACTTATCAAGACTTAGTCAAATCATATTATCATCAATTTATTCTCAAGCAAGTCCAGTTGAGCTTCTTAGCATCTCCCCATAAATAGGGACAACTTCAGTTTCAAAAATCAATGCAATTAATTGTTCTTACCGTTCTTGTTCTGCTAGCAGCAGAAGCCTGAGCATGCTTCCCTTAAGCACACATCTTTTCAGTTTACCAAACTTTACCAGCCTCATTTCTTCTTTATTGCAGTCATTCAGAGATTAGCATAAGTAACACTGCAGGATATATTTTGCTGCAAGTCTGCATACTGTATTTGCAGCAGAGAAAGAATCTGCAAGTGAACAGATAATCTCAAGTGCACTTCGAAATTTGATAGGGAATCTGAGAGTATGGTCTGTTATCTCCTAGCAGGGAAGTGCTGTTCTCCACCCATGAGCACTCTATGGGTGGACAACCCAAACAAAGTCCATGTGACATGTAATACTTAGATGTTACCTCTTTCTGTATTCCTGTTTATTAACATCCATCTGTGCTTCAACACAAAACACATTGCTATATTCTGTAACCCCAGACTGCTCTATCATAGAAGGGTAGGGGTTGGAAGGGACCTCTGGACCTCATCAAGTCCTAGCCACCTGCCAGCACAGGACCATGTAGGGCATGCCACACAGGAACAGATCCAGTGGGACTTGAAAGTCTCTAGAGAAGGAGACTCCACAATCTCCCTGGGCAGCTTGTTCCAGGCTCGGTCACTCTCACAGTGAAGAAATGTTTCCTCATGTTGAGGTGGAGCTTCCTGTGTTTCATTGCTACCATTACCTCTTGTCCTATCACAGGGCACCACTGAAAAGAGACTGGCCCCTTCTACTTGACACCCACCTTTCAGATATTTGTAAACATTAATGAGATCCCCTCTCAGTCTTCTCAAGGCTAAACAGCCCCAGGGCTCTCAGCCTTTCCTCATAAGATAGGTGTTCCAGTCCCTTAATCATCTTTGTAGCTCTCCATTGGACTCTCTTCAGTATTTCCACGTCCCTCTTGAACTGGGGAGACCAGAACTAACACGATACTCTGGATGCGGTCTCGCTAGTGCAGAGTTACGGGGGAGGAGAACCTCCCTCAACCTGCTGGCCACACTCTTCTTTATGCACCCCAGGATACCATTGGCCTTCCTGGCCTTTACCTCAGATGTTTTTGGGATAAGCTGTTTCTACCCCTGCCTCTAACAAGTTTAAAAAGTTTCAACACTACATACATTTTTTGAATCTTTTCAGAGTTCCTTTAAAGAAACTGTCACTTGAAGAGCACACTCAGAAGTGACACCACAGGCAGCATCTTGGCAGAGATCCACAGAACGAGATTAGTAGTAAGCTACAGTAGCTCTGATACTATTCAGGGAAAGGAGACTCCCCCCCTTAAAATGAACCTTTGATATCAGTAGCAAAGGACAAAATTCCTCATTTATACAAATACTGAATCTATACAGTGAGGAGAGGTGCCTTTCTATGAAGGCCTTAATGGTTTAGAAAACTGTCCTTGGTGAGTTAGGATTGAAACATGAAAGTTTCAGAGTTCTTTGCAAAAACTATTTCATTTGAGGCTATCAAAATGTACCTTTTTAACTGACTCAACACAATTCATGCATGATTTGCTACAACACCTCAGTGCTGCACTCTTTCCGTAGAGTCCTTAGGGTTACACTCTGCCAGTTTTAGAAATAATGCAATTAATTTTAGGTATTATTATGTTTAGTCATCTGTATCTCTACATATCTGTTATCTATGATCTGTGATTGGACAGATTATATGTCTTTGGCTCCTATGGGCATAGGAAACATTTCTAATTTAAAATTGTGTTTGTGACATTCATATGCCACTTTAGATAAACTGATGAAGCTAAAACAGACAGTAGCTCTCAGTGATGTAATCATAGATATTCCAGCATTATCACTGATAAACTTGATTGGCTTCTATATTTCTTTATGATTAAGGATTGAAAAAGGACTACAAGTTTTGATTAACCAAACCTGAATAGAAAGACCAATAACAAGCTAGTAACCATCACGCAAAAATTAATAAATGGTTATTCCTAGCCTCAGCTGCAAAATGGAGGAAGATTATCAGCTTTCCTGGAACTTACTCAATTTTACAGAATTGTATTGTTTGTTCCCTTCAATTTATATGTGCATCTCAACACAAACAACACATAGGAATAAATTAGTAACAATTTTGTTACGGCCTAAAGTATTCATGTCATCTCTTGGTTCCCAGAAATTGTCACTTTTTTGTCCATCTGGCAAAACACTTTCTCAAGACAGCAGCTTTGTCTTACATTTTGTATTTATTCATCAGAATTTGTGATGGATGAATTAAGGGTAAAGCAACAAAGTACAGCAAGCTTATACTTCTGACCTCAGCATTTCTTGCGTTTATGCATTGCCAGTAGACCTACCATAAGTGGGGGGAAAATTGTGTCAGGAACAGAATGAAATCACATTGATTTCATTCAGTCTTGCACAGTTAGGTCATGAGATGAACTTGACTGTGTAGCATTTACATAATGTATAGCTACTTCTTCTAATAGTCAACTATTCCATAAGATATTAATGCTGATGCAGATTAACTAGGGAATGGAGAAGTATTTCATATTATCAGTTGCAAATGAGTAGTTTCCCAAATTAACCTATCTTTACTAATATCACAAAGCTTGGCAGTGTTACTAGGGGAATATACAAGTGACCAGCCAACGAGAGGGGTAATATTTAAGACATGAGTGATCAGACAGCTGAAAACTAAAGACTTACTGGTCTGAGAATAGTACTTTTGTTAAATGAAGTCATGAACAAAGACAGAGCTTAGATTTTCTTCCCCTTTAACCCACCATTTGCAGTCTTGAAGTATGTAACAGAGAATCTTACATGTGTCTTTTGTGGGAGAAATGTCACTAACAATAATGACTGAATGCCACCAAAAATAATGGTCTTGCTGCCTTCCTCCCCCTCCCTCTTTTGTCCTGATACTTCCCTTGTTTAACTCGTTCTCATCTGATTCTTCCCCCTACCCACACCAACAAACCAAGTGGCTTACTGGTATAAAGGTATACCCCTAGCAAAGGGTTATAAGGGGAGAGAGGAATGGAAGGAGGGAAAATGTCTTTTAAGAAATAAGTTACACTACTTTAAAATCTACTGTCATAAGGTTGAAACTTCTCTATTCACTGTGCCTGTGTGCTATTGACTTCTAGAGAGATTAGTTTGTCCTCTTGACCATATAGCTGCCAGTAATCCTTAACCATTTCCCTACTCCAGTTGCACAGAGGCAGGAGATCAAATCTTGTCATCTGTCCCCATCCCAGGACCCTGCTGAGCACAACTCACAGACAGACTTTGAGCAGACTGAATTGCTCCTTTCTTTACATCAGCCTGCTTCTCTCAGATCCTTTGAGCGATTCTCTGTGGAAACTGGAAAAGTGATTTCCAAATCATGTAAGCTTTTCTCTCTTCCTCAAAGAGATGGTCTGCCCAGTGCTGGATCACAGCTGTGATAGTCTTTGGCTTCCTGAGGTTTTCAAATCAAGTCTTCAGGGAATTTTAGCTGTTTGGTCTGAATGCAAGACCTCAAACTGAGAAGACATTTGCTGCAGCAAATTTCCTTCCCCTCTCGCACAAATAGCAGATATTTAGACAGCAAGACCAGTGCTTTACACTACCAGCAAGGTATTTGCAACATCACTTCACAGACAAAGCCTTGACTGTTACGAGTTCTACAAGATGTGATATTTATTTCTAACTGCAGTGGTTCTTACTTAGCTCGGTAGCACCTTTTTTTTTTTTTTTTTTTTTTTTTTTTTTTTTTTTTTTTTGTTGTTTGTTTATAAAAAAAACTGTATGGGCAAAAATTTAAATTAAAAAAAAAATATAACAAACTCCTTTTTAGAATATCTTTTTCTTGCTATCTAGAGGGTTTCCATCCTTTTAATTCCTGGGACTCCATGAGCTGTGCAGATTAAGTGATGCACCACTAATAAAAAAAGCATTTTCTATGTTGTAGCCAGGCAGCCTAGAATTTTCTTCTTTTTGAAAAAAACTTTTCAGAATTTTTACCAAAAAGGGATTATCTTGCCCTCATTCCCTAGACCTGGGAATCTTGGTGAGTTTTCTGACAAAAACACAGTTCTGCAAGAACACTATTTGCTTTCTCTGGTTGCAAAATTACTTAGTGCCTGAGTAATGCTCAGAAATAATTCTTGTTTCCTCCACTGGGATATTTGCAAATGTATGAAAAGCGGTTTATGGATTCTAAACACTACTGGGTATCATTCAGTCATTAAAAGATTTAATTTTAACAAATAAACAGTGGATTTGGCAAGTATTTGGGAACTAAGGGAATGCCCCACCACAGCAGCAGGAAAGTTTTGCTACTGACTACGGTAGCATTTACATTGGCTTTGTGGCCAATTATGTTAGGGGGAAACACTTTTGCTCTCACTGTACAAGAATGTCAGGTTGCCTTCAAATACTGGGCAAAAATGTGTGCTGTATGCCTCCTGTTAATGATAAAATAGCTTTTTTTTTTTTTTTTTCTGTTCATTTGGGAATCTTGTAAAATTATCTGGAAAGTAAACGCAGCTTGTCACTCATTTTTTGTCATTAATTTTAGCTTTGATTTTTGTCCTTTTAGGAAGCTGTCATTGCAAATGGTACCATTGCTTTTGAAAACTGGCTTGTGCCAGGAAGTTCAGTTTACAGGCAGTTTTGGATTTTCCATGTGCAAAATCCTTCAGAAGTATTAGATGAAGGAGCACGTCCAAAACTTGAACAAAGAGGACCTTACACATACAGGTAAGCAAAGCCCATTGAATATGTGACATGTTTTATCAGAAGTTTTGTTCAAGTCAGAGAAATGTATGCCAAGTTTAAATTTGTTTTTGGAATTCCAGCATCATGTTTTAGTCAGACTTGACAAAAATGCCTAAATTACAGCTACACACACCAGTCACAAACACTTTCTGTACTGGGTCTCACTTGAAAAATGCATAAAGAAATATGTAATTGAGTGTGAAGCTGTTTGCTCTTGTGAAAAGCAATTGCTCATCAGCAAAGAGTTTGCCACATAGCACACAGGCACATTTGCATTTGTTATTGTTCAGATTTTGCCAACTTTTTATATAGAAGAAAATATAGCAGAGGCTGTAAAAACAAGATCTTATATTATCATCCATTTAATACTCATTTATTTTAATACTGGTTTGTTTCTTTTTTCATTTATAACTTATTTTTAATCTATAGCTTTTACTTTTTAAATTTTTCTTCGGAAAAACTTTCCTTTTTCTGAATGCACTGTCTCAGGCCAGATGCAGTATTTGTTCCCCATTTAGGGAAATTTTTAATCATTTGTGTAATTTTAAATGTGATGTTTACATAGGACTAGTTGATGCTTCCTGTGTCATTAAACCAAATACCCAGCTATTACTGCCACCCTTCTTATTAAATTGCTTTCCTAAAATGGTATTTCTTGATATCTTTGGGGATGTATGTTACATTCACAGCACAGTTTTCAATTGAGGCATCTACAGCTAAAGTGCTTTAATACCTAAGTGATTATTTAATTCTTGTTGGAAACAGAACTTTTGGTTCATAGAGTACCTGAAGAGACATAGCAAATGGTTACACAGGAAACAGGAAGCTAAACAGTTAAGAAATACTGCAGAAGGTGGATTCCTGCTAAACAGAAATAGTTTACTCTGGTGGTGGTGATGGTGCCTATTTTCTTAGGGACGAAACTCTGCCAGAAGCCTAGAGGGGACTATGAGAAATGACAGTTATAGCCCTTCTCACCACAGTGATCATGCTCACCTGGGATATTGAGTCTACGTGAATCACTGTGACACTGAATGTCTCTCTCTCATTCTTCCTTTTAATATTTAATTATTTATATGATATAGAACAACTAGCCTTGAAAACACAACTGTCCCCATGATTCTGTTGGGAAACCCTGATTTAGGTCTTTTTTTCCACTTAGAAGTAATATTAGTTAGACAAAAACTCCCTTCTTTCAGGTAGGTGCTTTACACATTAGGCTATTAATTAAAATGACATACACATAAGCCAATCTTGAGAAGCCAAGATACAGCTGCCTTTGGGTAAGGCTCACCTGCACTGGCTGTATCTGTACCATAGGCAAATGCTTGATGAACCTTTTGGTCCCCCCATGCCCAGGCTGGATGATCTGATGGAGTATCCTAAAGATCCCTTCTGGGATGGACCTGTGACAAGCTTTGTGGACCCATGGTGGAGACTAAGTCATATGATGCCCGCTGGATGCTGCCCACACAAGAGGATGGGGACTTGAAGAGTTGAGCTAAAACTAGAACTGCAGCAGCTCAGAGATTGTACCTTACTGATCTGCTGGCAGGGAGTGCATGAGAGGCTTAGGAGAATCTCAGTGGAGCTGAAAGACTGCTTATAAATTTTCACATGCATATGAATGTTAACAGTGACTCCTGTTATGGATTTTACCTGTAATCTGTTTTGTTGCAAAACAGGTCTATCAAATCAAAACTTACAAGTGTTTATTAACCATTCTGAGTTATCCCCTTCCAATTATGTGCAACGATGAGAAAGCTTAGAAAAAAATGGTGATGAAATATAATCAATTTAAAACAAAAATAGAAAGATACAAGGTCTACTACTGAAATAAAATAAAAAGAAATATTTGTTTTCATTTTAGTATCAAGGAAAAAAAATCCATTAGGTACTAAGGAAATATTTCCAAAAGAAAAATATTTTACAGAAAATGGATTTTTTACATATATCCACATGAAAAGTTTATAATCTTTTCAATGATTATAAAATGTTCAACACTCATCTACAAAAATTGTCATTAACTTTTCAAAAACCTCCAGTCAGGCATGATTATGTGTTGTCTCAAAAATCAAAGATTAAAATTATTCTATGTTTTTATTTTGTATTTCAAGGGTGCGATATTTACCCAAAGAAAATATCACAGAAAACTCTGATGGCACAATATCCTACATGTTGCCTAATGTTGCTCGTTTTGAACCTGAAATGTCTGTTGGGACAGAAAATGATACCATCACGTGTCTCAACCTTGCTGTTGTTGTAAGTAAAAAAAGCAAAATCATAACGTCCACATGGAGGAAAAAAGGGAGAAGTTAGCATTAGTAATATTGAAACTGCCACAGGATAGGTTTCCTTTCTATGAACTCAGATGACATGAATGTCAGCTACACTGAGGTTAGGTGTATTACTGTCTTTAAAAGTAAAAATTAAATAATTCTGAGGACATACTGCATATATATTAAGGGGTTTTTTTAATATTCCCAGAGTAATGAAAATTTACTTGTTCCTGTCAGTGGAAGCATAGTCATCAGTTTGGATGGGATGTATCAAAAAGCATCCTTCTAGTCAATTTTAGTCTGGGCATGAATCAAGAATGTATTATGTGTGAAGTACAGCATGAACAGCACAAGATGAATTTGCCATACTCTTTCCACAATATCCTCTTCACAGGGGAGGCCATTTTAAATCCCATGCTCAGTGCATGCATGGCCTTGCTGCCCCAGCTGCTTGCTCCCCATGGTGCACTTCAGCACTACTGCAATGGCCTTCCCTGAGCTCTCCTGTCCTACAGTGACTTAGTCTTTCAAAGAAAAGCACAGGGGTCACCACCTAGAGTAGTGGTAGAGCCTTTTCAGTTAGGGTGTGTAGTCACAGGTTGAGAATATTTGCCCTTGACTGATGTTTACAGTTTTCATATTTTTATTCAGCCCTGTTTGTGTTGTCTGTCTTGCACTAACTCTGTGGTGTCTGCATATGAGTGTTCAGGATCACTGTGATTGAGGTGGGTTCTAAGGGCAGAGTGAAGAGATGCTTGGTGTTAACACAATATAGAATCACAGAATCAGTTTCAGAGAAGCCCATGTTGGAAGGGACCTCAAAGAATCATCTGATCCAATGTTTTCTGAGAAAGGGAGCCTAGATGATATTTTCTAGCACCCTGTCCAATTGCAACTTGAAAACCTCCAGTGACTGGGACTTTATGACATTTATTAGACTCATGCCAGGAAGCAGCTGTGACAGGGCAAATGGGAACAGAGGATTCAAGTCCCATTTTGATGTTCAGGAACAAACTAGTGTAAGCCTAAATTCCCAGAGGGACACTATTTCATTTGACAACACTGACTTCAATCCAGTAAAGCCCACCTTTTATATCATAAATTTGCATCAAAATGCTCACAAGGGAATTCAGAGATACGTTTTCCACACTTTCTTAACCCTGACGGAATTGAACCCACATCTCCTCTCTCTCATAATCTTGTAATATCCATGCTTCTATTTACTCTGTGTTCAAGTTCAGACAAAGGAAAAAATTTGTGCGGTTGAGGGGGGGAAGAAATGAGTGATTCTTCCATTGTCATCTCCTTAGTGCTAAGTACAGAGAGATGGCCCACTATTGGGCCTAGGCTGAGCATGGCTCTAAGAGAATAATTTATTTTTACACAGATTTACTTATCAAATTTTTTACAATTTCCTTCTTTACTAGACAGGCCAACATAGATCATTTTTGTTTGCTTTCCACAGGCTTTTCATTGCCTTTAGGGACTTGACTTAGTGTTTATGCCTTTGGGCTGGTAAATCTACATTATTCTTTATTGAATTAGGAAAGGTTATCCATTATTGATAATTAAAGATGTTCAGAAAGAAGGACTTGTTTGTTGCATATATGTAATCTTTCTAAGTAAAGAAATCATGGAGATTCAGTACTTGGTCAGTGGTATGCAGAATACAGTTGTATTGCTACTAGCATAACAGCAGATCTAAACCACTTATATAAACCAGTAAGTAATAAGCCTTGTATATTTTGACTTCCATGTTTATACTGTGAGTGAGTCTGAAGTGTCTGAGATGTGGAGATCACGGAAAAGAGGTAGAAAACAAGAAGTGGTACAACCCATGTTATACAGATAGGGATTTGAGATTATTAGAGATACTCAAAAGCTGTCTGGCCATGGTCCTGGACAACTGGCTTCCAGTGGCCCTGCTTGAGCAGGGAGGTTGGACCAGATGGCCTTCAGAGGTCCCTTCCAACCTCAACTGCTCTGTGACTCTGTGATTAGGAATGATCTAGTGAGTTCATGTAAGCAGCAAGGACAAATTGTCTCTTTTGTGTAAATTATGCTCAGTAATTGTTTTGTTAAGGAGTGTCAGTTTTAAGTAGAAGCTTAATTGGCAGTAAGATCTACTCTGGAAACCATCTTTTCCAGAGATTTCTTGGAGTCAGTCTCTGTGTTTTTCATCCAAAGTACATGCTGAACTTTATGCTAAACATTTATTTTGTTGTTGTAGGCTGCACCTTCCTTGTATACAAACACGTTTATACAGATACTATTAAACACTTGGATTAAGTCGTCTAAATCATCCATGCTGCAGAACAGAACAGTGAAAGAATTACTGTGGGGATACAAAGATCCTTTCTTAAACAAGGTCCCCTTCCCCTTGGACCCTGTTCTGGGAGTCTTCTACCCAGTAAGTGAAATTAATGAGGAGCCAAAGTCTTCAGTTATCATTCTGTGAATAAAAATTAAGATAGCTGCTGTGAAGAAGATAAATCTGCAAATGCTACAATTTGGTTGAGTACTTCTAACTGTTATTCCTTCTTCTTGTGTCTGTTACAGTATAATGGGACATTAGATGGACTTTACAAAGTCTATACTGGAACAGAAGATATTAAAAAAACAGCAATAATTGAAAGCTATAAAAACAAAAGGTATCACAGCACTGTATAATTAAATATCATACATATTTTCAAGGTATGGCTTTTAAGTCTTGATTTACTAAGAGCTATAGATAAATGTAAAAATTTTCAACAATTCAAAGGAAGCTGGATCAAGTCCTGGACTTAGCAAAACCACCACTCTGAGCTGTTAATGATGCTGTTAGGAGCTTGGATTTAAGACTGTTATTGATTCTTTGCTACAAGTAGTTACTACTGTTTTGCATGATTAAGTAGTTGGATCCCTTATTTCCTATTTTAATGCATCATAAAATTTATCTGATTAAATGAACAAACATCTCTATCCTCTGACTTTGCTAATGGATCAGGATTTTACTGAAGCAGTTATATTTAGCAGTACAGGCAATGAAATGTATTACATGGTATAACATACTACATGCAGCATGTCTTTTTTTTTTTTTTTCTGTCTTAAAGGAATCTTTCATACTGGGAAGGTCACTGTGATATGGTTAATGGCACAGGTGAGCCTATTAAAGTTTTTTTAAACTTCAACACATTTCTTAATTCTGTAAGGGAATAGTGAGATATAATATTTAAATTAATTCCCCTGGGCTTTGACAGTTCTGTATTCTGTATATTAAATGTCTATATAAATATTAATGTGTACATACTACTACTATTATACAATCATATGTGAGTTACTAGT
>JANHGN010002899.1:29918-48199 GCA_024605025.1 Megaceryle maxima | reverse complement strand
TTCAATTTCTGAGGTCAATCCCAGAAGCTGGGTGTTCTGTAGCTCAAAACCAGAAATTATGGTTTTCTTCCACAGCTGATGGAATAAGCATACTCAATTTACTAGATTAAGTGTTCCAGTACAATGAAAATGTGGTGGTTTAGCAAAGGTTATCACACAATTTACAAGAGAATTCAGTGTGACTGCTCAGGGGAGACCATGTGTTTAGAGAAGCAGCATGTTTAAAAAGTCTTGTAAGTGTGAGATTTTCTTCTTATCTTGTAAGCTTCCACACCAAAGTGCAGCATATGTAGTATAAGTAAATATCTAGATAAAAAATATAAAGAAGTATTCTTGTATGGGGCTTAAAATGAGTCCATGTCTGCAAACTCTCCAAGGCTGCCCAGATTTAGAAATAGTGTGTGTGTAGGATGATCTTGGATCTTCTTTACGAAAAAGTGCTTCTGTCAGCAGTGAGCAAGTGGCATTATGTAAGTTAGATTTCTCATTCTTGCCAACTAGCTTCAAAGATACCACAGATGTTTTCAATCCCTTGGTTATGGCTGCTGACCAAGAAACTAAACAGAAATTGTAGCAAGAAGTAACAAATATACTGGTTAAAGGTTTGTTACAACACCTTGTTTGAGAAAAAGGCAGAGTCCTCTTACTCAACTCTGGATGCTTGCAATGCAAAAATATGAATCTGAACTTGCTATCTGAGTTCTTTTATAATAAATGAAGAAAAAAAAAACTACAAAGGTGCTATTTCTCTAACCTATTTTGTATGTCTAACATGAGGGGAGATGAGTTGTGCCCTGGAAGTGCTTCCTGCTCTCCATTAGCTATAGAAAGGGTCTCAGCTTACAAAGAGGTCTACCTGAGCAATCTTTGGTGAAAAAAGGTTTGGCCCTGATTATTAAATAGGCAGTTTTGAAGTCTGAAGCTGTGTTTGTTGTAAGCGCTGAGTGCCATAACTGCAGGTGAACCAAGCATCACTAGAAAGGTTTGGGTTGTTAGATGGCATAAAACTTGAAGCAATGGCAACAGGTATTGTGATTCATGTTAAGCAGAATTATTTTTTTATATCTTCTGTTTTAAATGGGCTTGATCACAGTGCTTCACATCTGTGGAAAAAAAAATGCAAAAAACCCAACAAAATAGCTGCCATAATTTGGCTCCCTTTCAAGATCAATCCAGTCATCTGTGGAGTGCCTGCCACTGTGCAATAAATACTTTCCCCATACGTGACTCATTTTATTTACCTTTTTCACAGCTTTATAGAAAAGTAAAGCTAATTATTGAGCTAGAAATGAAATCCTGTCTTCTTAAGGAAATTTCTTTAAAGCTCTTTTTTCTTTTTCTTTTTCTTTTATTTGATTTTATTCACAGATGGGGCATCATTCCCACCATTTGTTAAAAAGGATCAGATACTGCGCTTCTTCTCTTCTGATATTTGCAGGTAGGCTGGTCCCTTCCTGGTGTGCACACACACCTGTGACTGCCACCTGAATGTTCTTTCATTTCAGAGGGTAGCTGCATTTGCTCTGCTTGGGCTTAGGTCACCATAGCATTTCAACATAAACATCTCACCTACACATAAGTACATTTGTGAGCTCTGCTCATGATTTAGGACCTGATTCTACCACTTTTATTTATGTCAAGTAGTGAGCTATCTACAGTGTATTTTATTTCAGATGGTTACAGAAGTATAATTCAGGAATAGCTGACATTGTTGCAAGCTGCTACAGATCTTTGAGAGACATTGACTGCCACAGGTTTCAAAGTTTTGAACTTCTAAGATGAGGACTCAACCTATAAACTGCCTTATTTGGTCTGAGAAAGCATTAGATACAACAGGGGCCAGTTAGGACCATCTTCAGCATTTCTGCAGAACAGGATTTACTGTCACCCACTAGATGTTCAAAACTGGTTTCTCATAGGATATTTTTACATATTTTATTTTTATGTATTTACAAACAAGCCAGAATACTTAATACATCCCATACTGATGACTTTTCAGCCTGCTTCTTCTGCTGTGGTGATCCAGTGTCCCTGAGTTCTCCAGTGGGATTGCTAAAAGCCATGTTAAAAGATTTAAAGTTCATTACAGAGTTTTTGCTTTGGGAGGTTGAACCCCTTTATTTATTTGCTGCCTGGGAACAGCTGCTTCCTTTTAACTAGGCTTAAAGTGGGCTCTTTGATTTGCAGAATGCTTGGTTTTAAACATCAGTGTTTTTACGTTAAAGTTCTGGTTTTTTGTTAAATAATTTTATCCTCAAACTGGAAAGCATTTCACAAATCATGGAAAAGGAAATTATATGCAGAGGAGCAACGATAAAATTATTTGGATTGCTTGCACATAGTTTAAGAGAGCCCTCTGGCCATCTAATTCTCACAATTAACTAACAATGAAGATGGACAGTAAAAATCACCCAGAGGTTATGATGAAACAAGGTCGTGGAAAAGGGTTCTGTCCATGTTGCAAAACCTAGAACTTTTATTTTGTTTGGCTGCAATACAAAGTGTTGCTGCCCCAGTTACATTGCTGTGTAACAACATTATCTTTAAATCAGTTGATAATGTATCACTCAAAAGAAACTTGAGCGCAGCATATAAAGGCACCAACCCAGGTTGAAGGTGCAAGCAGAATCAGCTTTATAGAGAGCACACAGACTTTTATACCCTTGGGGATTCTATTTATACCACACAGACTTTTATACCCCCAGCCCCATGGGGTAGTACTTCCTCAAAAAGTTTTTCCATTGGCCTCACAGCAGCTGGACTTCCAGACACTGTTCATGTGGCATTCCCTCCAATCACTGTCCAGGTCATGCCACTTCCTCATTCCTTCATCTTGGCTTGCACATGGACCCCCACACTTGAGTAGTATCCATATGCAATGGAATAAAGTTGTATGAAGAATATTGCCTTCATCATAAAGCTTAGATTAGTATCATCAGGTCAGCAAAAACCTATAGCAGAGCTGACATATTGATAAGTATATCTACTGTAGTCCAAAAGCTTTCAAAAATTTCATAACTCTAGATGGAGAAGTGTGTAGGGAAGAGCTCTTAATTAATTTGTTGGCTTTGTGCATACGGTTTATTATTAGTATTCTTGTCTCTCTTTTCATGTATTGTCATGCTTACCTCTAAAATTTTGTGAAAGTGTGGAATGATCTCATTACAGAAGAACAACCTTATAGACTGCTGAACAGTGTGAAGGGAGCCTGGACATGGGCTCCTTGGAGTACTTCTTTCTTTTAAGAGGGAGACAATTGGGGGATCCTTAGGAAGTATTGCCATGAATTCAGATTTTTTATCCAAATGACTGAAACATGTTTCTCCTCTTTTGTGTACAGATCAATCTATGGAGTTTTCCAGGGCAAGCAGCATGTGAAGGGAATCCCACTCTACCGTTTTGCAGTTCCTCGTGAAGCATTTGCATCACCTGCTGAAGTCAAAGATAATTATTGCTTCTGTACAGATGAAGTCATATCAAAGAACTGCACATTAGCTGGAGTCCTGGACATTAGTGCCTGCAAAGCAGGTATGGTAGTAGCACAATACTGCCAAACAAGAAATTTAGCTGGGGAGAAAGAACATGCTGAGGTGTTACTTTAAGATCCAGGATGTTTGTGTTTGTGAATTCTTCCACAGATTGCCTGTGAGACTTTTCACATTTCTGCAGCCTTATTTGCTAAAATGAGGACTAGAATATTTCTGTATTTTGCATAGTGTTATGCAAAATTGTGATACTACAGACACATGTGAAACTTCAAGTGTGGGCACTGTATTAAAAGACAGAGTTAGTCACAGTCCTTGCATTTGTGCTAATTCACACACGGGGTGTGAGCATGCACATGTGTGTGTGTGTGTACAAATATATGCACATGCAGAGACTGAGAGACACTACTGTCTTCATTTAGCATCAGTATAATAAAATATCTACAGAACAGGTATTTGGTGAAGAGTGAACAGCATGGGTTCCTCTCAGGCCTGCTTTCTACTAAAACAAGATTATGAAGGTAGCAGAAACCAGTGACATCCAGGTCTTCACCTCAGCATGAAACTGGGAGCACTGTCAGCTCCACAGAATAGATATAGGCAAGCAAGATTTGTTACTACAATTTATTTCACCATGCAATTTTTCCTCATAACAGTAGAATCACAGAAATGCTCAAATTTTTTCTCTGTGTTTTTTGGGTTTGGGGTTTTTTTTCTTTGGTTTGGTTTTTTGTGTTTTTTTTTGTTTTGGGGGGGACGACGACTATCAGCATTTTTATCAGGATTGTGTGTCTATATGAAAAATTATGTTTTTATGGAAAATGGCCTTAGATGAGCACTGAAACAAAGCTTAATGATTCGAATGAGTTTGTTTTTTTTCAAATAGGAAGACCGGTATTTATCTCTCTTCCGCATTTTCTTCATGCAAGTGATTCTATATTGCATGACATTGAAGGCCTGAGCCCAAATGAGAAGGAGCATGAGACATTTCTAGATGTAGAACCTGTAAGTCCAAATATTTAATAATTGTGACTCAGTAAACCTTAAATGTTTAAATTTAATTGTAGCAGAGTAGGTCTTTTGCCAGGGGGATGAGGAGAAGATGCAATATATTCATGTCAGCTTTTGCAAGATCTGCTCATAAAGGGGTTATGGTTTTAGCAGGTGAAATTTAGAGCAGAACTTTTTCTCATTCTGACCTTCATGCCCTTTATACTTTGGAAAAATAAGTTTTGATTTTTATCTTATTGGGAATGTGTTATTAAATAGATTCTGCAAACTTTGAAGTATGTTATAACTTTTCTATGACCTTAAAGTACTTTGAGAAAATTATTTTCTGTAAAACATCTTCTGTTTCTGCTATACTTTTTTTGTTCATTTTTTATAACTATTTTGGTATAATTATTATCTGAATTGAAATTAAATACATACAAATGAGTTTATTTCCATGAAAATTGCTAGATGCTTGAACAGACTAGTCTAAAACAGACCTAATATAGTCTTTGTGACTCAGATTATTATGTTAGCTCTGATTTTGATTGCCTCCAATTTTACGTCTACCTGTTACAGTGATTTATATTATTAAATTTAAGCAGTTATCAATGTTTTCTGAATTGTGTGATGAATTTTAAATTTCCAAATTTTTATTTTGGTCTGAATTTGAAGGAAAAATTAAAATTCAGAATTTTTCACTAAAGTATCTTTCATCTTACAATTTGACAATTAAGCTGTGTAAATTCAATAAAGACATGTAATCTTGAATCTCTATTTCACCTTACTTGGAATAGAGACATCAATCAGAATTTCCTCAACCTGAAAGTTTCAAGAATCACACACTGTCTTGGGGTTTGTTTGTTTTTGGTTTTTTTTTTTGGAGGACAGATGGCAAAAGAAGGAGATGAAGAAAAGATCTGACCTTTGTTTTGATTTGTTAGTTCTGATATGAAATGGTTGGTTTTGGACCTATGCAAGTTAAACATCCTTCTAACTGAAAAAAAAAACAGATAATTTCTAGTGGAAAAAAACCTCCAAACCAACTTATTTCTATATGAAACATTTCATGACAGATTTAGTATTTTTAGCCTTTTTTTTTTTTCCTTCAGTTTTAATTATGAATGGCAAAAGTATGGTAAATCCACAACATCAGAACTTCTATGAGAAATGAGAGACCCTTAGAAATGCTAGCTTTTCATAAAATTGAAGCCTTCAAAGCAGAAGGATAAAATAATAGCAAAGTGGTTTTTGATATAGTCCATGTTCCAGGCTTAGACATCCAATTCAAAAAAGTAAATTAATGTGTTGAGTTTTGTTTTGGTGGTTTGCTTTTTTTTTTTTCTTTTTTATTTTTTCCCTGGCTTTAGGTCACTGGTTTTACACTACAATTTGCAAAAAGGCTGCAAGTAAACCTCCTTGTGAAGCCTGCACCAAAAATTGAGTAAGTACTACTTCATTATTTTTGTTTTTAAATACATTTTTTCAAGAGGGCTAGTTAGTCTGGAAGAATGTCAGTAGTAAAGACTGTGAAAAGAAGGAATAAAAGTACTTCCCAAAGCCTTTTCATTTTTCTTGCAAGAATTTCAGTCATGACTTTTCAGAGAACATAAATTTCAGCAAAAGAGCAAGTCTTCTTGAGCTAGGCACTGCACCAGCATTTTAATACACATTTAATTTCCCCACAGAAGCTTATCAGGCAAAATGTTCTTTAAAAATAAGTCTTATAAAACCCAGATAGGGTCATGAGGATGTACTACAGGGTAAAATGTATTTTCTGTAAGTACATCCAATGAGAGAGAATTTCCTTGTGCTCTGTCACTAGATTGATTTTATCACAAGGATTGACAGTTCTCCAGCTGTTTCTTTTCTCTTCATTGGCCCAAATGTACACGTATAGAAATGCATTTTGTGTTTCTGTACACCTGGCAAGAGAACACCACACAGATCTTCAGACTATCCCACCAACATCTGGCTGTGTCCAGCCTTTCTTCTCTCTGACTATCCCCATATAGAAGATTAGACAGAAAGAGATGATTGCCCGGTACCTACAAGGGCTGTTATTGATTTAGAATTGGGTTTTTTTCAGTCCAGAACTATACTAAAAAGGTACATCTGGAAGGTAGAAATGTAGTTAGACAAGAAGAAAAATGTTTAAGTAGAGACTGAGCTTATGCACCAAACTAAAGGTAACATGCTGTACTTATTTTCTCATTGCAGAGCTTTATCAAAAGTTAAAAACCCTTATATTTTTCCTATTCTTTGGCTAAATGAGGTTAGTATATTTTCTGTCTATTAATCTTTGCTGTTAAAAAAAAAAAAAAAAAAGGAAAAAAACCCATGACCTAGCTTTTTCAGTCTTGGTGCCCTGAAATTGGGCAATTAAACTCATGGTGTGATTTGCACATGCCAAGAATATATTCAGCAAGTGAGGGCCTGCATACTTACCTTTCACTGACATTTTTCTTGCTTTGTTTCAGTCTGCTGTTATTGGGGATGCGAAAGCAGAAATGTTCAGAAAAAAAGTCACTGGTCCAGTCCAGTTCCTGAATCTGCTGCAGATGGTATTAATCATCTCAGGTTCTATTCTGTTCCTCGCATTCATGGTTTCCTACTTCATATGCAGATCAAAGAAATTAAAATAAGTAAGTAAGCACTAATGGCTTAGTCCTCAGCATTAACATTTTCCTCAGGGTTTCAGGAAGTTCAGAAATATTACCTATGTAGTTGTTCTTATTTTTTAAGTGCCAGTAAATTCAGCAGTTGTTCTGTGAGAAATCATCCAGATAAGTTAGCTAATGTTTTAAAATTCTCTTCCCAGCCTTACTCTTTCAGCATGCTCTTAAGACACTCGAGAGAGGGTATTGGAAACTATATTAGAAGATCAATATTTTTTTATTCCAAAACAAAACACGATTGTTGTGAGTTTATGAAAATAGATATTTTGTCCAAGATTGCTAAACTGTTCAGAAGTGTTGTGGGACAGAGGCCACACAGGTGCAGATTCCTGTGCTCTTCCAGGACATACTCCTGTCTGAGGTTCGGAGAACCCACTGTAAATGACATTATTTACTGGGTGTTGGATAGGATTTCTGACTTCTTTCTGTAAACTGTGCATCACTGTTACGTTAGTCTAAATAGCCTGAACATACCTAGCCCACTAAGACTAAATATACTCCCATCATAGGTAGAGTAACTGAGTGGAAGATTAATGCACTGACATCTAGGGAAACAAACAGTGTTTTAAATGAAGTGTAGAGACTTTGATATTATGGTGAAAATTATGCTGTAGTAAAGAGAAATTTTTAAGGAAGACTTATCACATGCTGAATTCTTATTCTACTTCACTACAGGTAACAGAAGTCTTCAGAGGTAGTCAATGTTTAATTGAAATTTCAGTGAAGCAGCATGTTAAAATTCAGAGACAAAAGGTATGATTTAAGGCACAGACAGCCCACATACTATGGAATTCAACATACCTTTCCATTTTGAGAAGACCAACTAACTGACCCAAATAAGCTGATGTTTCCAAAGATCCACACTTCTGATGTCACTAAAGACACCACCACGGAAACTAAGCATTCAAATAACTTTGATTAGTTGGACCTTGTTATAAAATTTAAATGACATTCAAGGAAACTGAAGTTGAGGTGCAGTTGGATTTTAGTCCAACTTCTGCTATTTTTGCAACTTGTTACTTTTTATTCTTCTGGGATTTGCAAGACAAATGAAAGCCATTTGCTGATGATCTGTTTCTGAGCACAGGCTAGGAATGACAACACCTTTGAGCTCATGCTGTGCTCTTGATGCTCTCATTGCAATGTTTCTGTTCCTTCAAGGAATAAAAGCTGCTGTAATAGAACTGCTCTCTGTCCTCTATTCAGGGATGTGAATTGCATTGAATGTGAATATTATTATGTAAAGTTACTAACTGTAATCCCTTAAGTTAATAAAAGACTAAAATATGTGGTTTATAAATGTTATATGGAGATGGCTCATAGACTCACCACAGTAATTCATATGTTGATGGAGCTCATCAACCTTTGGCTCCATAGCTGTTTAGTAACCTGAATGACTCCCTAAATCCCAACATGTTCCACTGCTCTTTCTGTTGCCTGCCCTGTGCTTTTCTTTCTGGCTTTTGCTCGAACACCAGCCTCTGGCCTAATCCCACTTTGTCGAAGGTCTCCCTTAGAGAATGATATGGTATGTCTTTTTTAAGGTCAAGAGAAATATTCCAGAATGCTTCAGACACAGGTAAGACTGAGGTAGTGATTTTGATCAAACATTAGAGGGTTCCACTTCCTTGATATAGGAGAGCATACATGAAAACAGATAGCCCCAGTTCTTTACTGATATTCTTTACTGGACCATCTGTCACAAGGAAATTTGTGCAACCATTTGTTTAATGAGGTGCATCAGCCTGTAGACAGGTAGCAAACACTGCTATCTGCATAAATGCTTTAATTTATCATTTAATCTGAATGTCGTATTTTAGAAATAAGACTCAATGGGGCAGATATCAAGTGTTGTGCAGTCTCCTCTTTTCCCATGGACTCACTGAATTCAGAATGAGAGCCTAAATTCAACACTTTCTAAGATTTCTTTTTGGATCTTTTCTCCCCTAAAATAAGAGCTGCAAAGAAAAAAGAAAATCAAACATGGACAGCCTATCATAGCTTAGCATCTGAAATAATGCTATAATGGACTTTAAACCAGAAAGGTTCTTCTTGCTAGTAAAGGAAAATATCTTTAGCTGAGTAACTTTAGTGAGGTGTTTTCACCCTTTGGAAATAAAGGGAAAACCCCACCAGACTAAAATGCTGTTGTTTTAATCCTATGTTCCATATGTCATGTGTAGCTATCAATAGTGCTGATGAATCACTGAAATCCCAGGAGTTTATTCCTCACGGCAAGAATGTGGTATACAGCTGCACTGTTTTTCCGGCCATGAGCTGGAAATGCAAAGTAACAGGGCAGGAGATGAGAAGGAGGCATGACACGCAAGGGGAGCTCTGCTCTCACTTATCCCATGTGTTTGATTATTTGTGGTGCTTGCTAGTCAATGAAAAACAAGACCTTTCTCTCATCTCTACGTTATTTCTGGTGTCCTATGTGATGCTCTATTCCCATATAAGTCTAGGGACAGTTGGACACAACTGAAGGCACTCCTAGAGTCCTATGTCGAAAACGTATGAGAACAGCTAAGTCATTCACCTTCTCTGAAATAAGCACAGCTCTATGGTGGTTCAAGATCTGACACCAAATTTGTATAATAAACCAGGTTTTTTGTGTGAGATTCTAATAGTGAGTTCTTTTCATGAAAGGAAGAACAGCAATGATCCTGTCATTTTTGATACACTAGCATGTCAGCTTTGTTTTTTTGGGCTTCAAATCCATTGTCAACAGGTTAGTATTTGCTCTACTAGTGGTTTTTAGTGCCATGTGGTGCTCCAGCAGCAATACAGCAAGTTAGGCCATGATTTTAAATGTCTCAGGGCCCAATATTGCAAACACACAAATAGTTTGTTCATATGTATAATCTTCTTAATTTCAATGCAGGTTTGAACTTTTAGACTATGTTCAGCACCTGGGCTGCTCTTGAATTATGATTTGTAGTTATTTTGTCCAAAGCATCAGTTACAGTTATTGTTAATTCATGTTATTAAGGCTAATGTTAAGTATTTACATTTTTTCAAACACTGCAGGATAAATGTTTCTTAGAAATGTTCATGAACTCAATATAAATAAAATAAAGTTCAAACTCTTCTTTCTGAGATCTTTATATCTAATTGTAAATAAAATACTTTGTGTTGAATAATGAAGTCCTTGTGTTCCTTTTCTTGGCATTTAGGGTGAATTGATTTTTACTAGAGTCTGATTTTATAAACTGATGAATAAGCAAGCTTACAGCTAACCTTGTTATGCCATTGTAGCCTGGCACATCACAGCTGCTTAGAAGTTCATATCACTTTTCCTGTTGTTGCATGATATATTATAAATACCAGTGACATACAGCATTTATGCTCTGGATTACAAAAAGGGGAAGACTTCGTGGGCAGAGCTGAGCAAAGCATGTCTAAACTGAAGCAATTCTAAAACAATCTCAGGAACCAAGCTCAGAGAGAGACCTGCTTTCAACTCCCTTGAGCTGGAGGTGTTGGCAGAATGGTGTTAGCACATCCACCAGCACATTACAACATCCTTTGCTGTCTCTGCTGGCCCAGCAGGTTGGGTGGGAGGCAAACTTTGCTATGGTTGCACCTCATGTTCCCCACCCACCGCAGGTCCTTACGGGTGAAAATTACTGGTTAAAATCAGATCTGACCCAAGATCTAACAGCCCACATACTTACACCCCAGAGCAGGTGTGCCAGCTTGTAATCTCTAACTGTAATTATGTTTTCAAAGCCTTTCTTAAAACCTGTTCTTCTCACCTAGTGTACCAGTGTCTGTTAAGGCAATGTAAACATGCTACCCTGAAAAAGAAAGAAAATAAATATTTTCTTTGTTCTTTAAACTGTGAGACTAGGCAAGGACTTGTTTTATTCATGAGTGTACACATCAACAGTATTAAAAAAATAATAAATTTAATAACTACTAAAATGTTTTTACAGCTGGGTTGGGTTTTCTTCAGTAGCCATATAAAACCAAAAATCAGAGAAGCAAGTGACTCACACTTACCAAATGCAAAGTGCATTTATAAATAGATGCTATTAATTTTCTATTCTCTGTCCCTATTTGCATACCAGATATCCCTGATGCTCTTTGGTCTCACTCTCTCCCTCTGTGATCATACTCTCTCCCAGCAGTACCCAAAGGAGCCAGGAACTTAATGACCATACAGCCAGTGCCAGGCTGGGACTTCTCTCGGCTCTACTGTGTAAGAAAAGAAACCAAACGGTTTGCATCAGGCGCCACCCAAAGGGCATAAAGTTTTTCACAAGTCCTCCCGCATTTCAGCACAGGCAGTCAAAAATACTGCTGGCTGAAATTCATTATTGTTTCCTCTCCTAGTTGACATCACCAGAAGTAATCACATCACTTTAAAAGCAGTGTGACAAAAAAAAGCATGTCCTAAGTGTTTGCTGAATGACAGCTAGCTGGGTTCAGCATTAAGACAGAAATTTTTGTGCCCATTAATATTCTGGAGTGTTTTGCTAAAGCCAAGATTTCCTTTGAGTTCTGTGAACTGGTGTTGTACGAAACGTGCTTAATGTAACCAAGTGCACTCATGTTTCTAAGGACTCTGGTTTTTGCGCAGCATCCCTTGTTTAAAACCAAGAATTTGTGGATAGATCAGTACTTACACAAAACCAGTTATGAGCTCCTTCATGTGACTTAGGTTTTCAATGAACCTTAAACACATCTGTAATTTCAGCCCCATTAGAATATCTGTGCATAGGACTGGGAAAAACATATTTTTGTCCTTACTTTTTCCCTGTAATTGTTCCAAATGGAAATACCACATATGGGAATTCTTCTAAAGGTAAATGGGTCCACTGATACTTTCATGATAAGAGCTGAAATGTCACTGGCACCTCAAACCGTCAGCAGAAGCAAAAGCCTGCTGGAGCTTCAGGTACCTTTGGGTAGTGACATACGAATCCAGACATTTCCTGTGTTTTTACCACAAATATGGAAGCATATCCTTCTCTGTGCATTCACTCTACAGGTGTAACTATTTATCTTTGCACTGGTCAAACACTGGCTCTGCTTTGACACATAAACTGACTGTGATGTGGCAGCAGCTGCATTTTATTCTGCAGTCTTTACAACCTTAGCCTGGTTGTCTTCAGCAGAATAAATTGAAGAACACTGTTGATATTCACAGACTCACACTGACAGAAAACAAGTACAGAAGGGGAACAAGGGCCCTCTAATTATTTCTACTTTTCCTATGAGCAATGGGGAAAAGCACTAAGAAAGAACTTCTGGCAAAGCATGTACTTTAATTCAATAAGAAGTTAGTGCAGTTAGGAGGTTAGTTCAGGAAATCTATTCCAGTCACCATCTAATCTTTCAGGTAGCAGTCAAAGACTTCTCTGAGAAAGATTACACTCATCCAGATGAATATTCTGTGATTCAGGTGATCCTTCAAATGAAGTTAAAGTGCTAGATGAGGATGATTGCTAATCCACAAAGATAGGGGGATTTTGGCTCTACTTTGAATACTGTTTGAGAGACAGAGGACTCATTCTATACTGGTTTTTATTCTTACTGGGTTAAGACCAGAAGCAGTCCAAAGATCAGGACAGTAACTCTTGACCTGTCTTTCTAGACAGGTACAGGAACTATAACACAAGTGCTGAATGCATCCTCTCCTTAAAGATGGAGAAAGAAGGATCACCTTTTGGAGTTTGGGTGATCTATTTCTTGGCACACTAGCTTTTGTGAATCTAAATGAAGAGCCAGATTTTGCCCTGTGTTTCACCTGAATTCCTTTCTGGGCCAAGTACCCCTTAGGCATCCCAACATCAACTATCAAAATATTGAAGTACTTATGTTTAATTGTACTTTTGCCCTTAAGTGGCTTCTCTGTCTGGAATACCTTGCTGAAGAGGCTAGAGGTCCCTGAAGTCTAGCCAAGTTTTACACAAACATAAATCAAGGCAAGACTGTACAGATGATTTAGCGTGGCAATTCCTCATACATCTGTGGAAAACTTTCAAGAATGTATTTAAATCAAAGTCATCTGCTACAAGTGCCAGTGCAATTTCTGCTTCATGGCTTCACAAACATGAGAGTGGTCAGTGGCCCTACCTGTGGTGGTGGAGGGTAGATCATGCCACATAAAAGCCTCCCAGATAGCAGGTGATAGCTGTTATTCAGTAATATGTAATATATAATATCTGTTTATTCACTAATAGCTGAAAATTTAATATTATTAAAATTTTCACATTTGACTGTGACAGAACAAATCGAAGAGATGAGTGTAAACCAATGGTGGTGATACTAACTTAAGCTGACACATTTGACTGTGTATTTCACAGAATCACTATGGTTGAAAAAGACCTTTAAGATCATCAGGTCCAACCATTATCTAAGTCACCAGTGCCACCTCTACACCATATCTTTAAGCACCATATCTAGACAGCTTTTAAATACATCCAGGCATGGTGATTCAACCATGTCTCATGGCAGACTGTTACAGTCTTTGATATCCCCTTCAGTATAGAAGTTTTTCCTAATGTCCAACCTAAACTTCCCCTAGTGTAACTTGAGGCCATTTCCTCTTGTCCTATCAGCTGTGAGAAGAGACCAACACTCATGTCTCTATAACCTCCTTTCAGGTAGTTGTAGAGAGTGATAAGGTCTCCTCTCAGCCTCCTTTTCTTCAGACTAAACAACTCCAGATCCCTCAGCTGCTCTTTATAAGAGTTATTCTCAAGTCCCTTCACCAGCTTCATTGCCCTTCTCTGGACCCATTCCGGCACCTCAATGTCTTTCTTATACAGCAGTGCCCAAAACTGAACATGCTACTCAAGGTGTGGCCTCACCAGTGCCAAGTACAGTGGGACAATCAGTTCTCTAGTTCTGCTGGACACACTACTCCTGATACAGGCCAGGACGCCATTGGTCTTCTTGGCCACCTGTGCACACTGCTGGCGCATGTTCAGACAGCTGTTGATCACACCCCCAGGTCCCCTTCTGCCAGACAGATTTCCAGACAGGGGTCCCTCCAGATGAGAATCCTCTTCAGGGTATCCTCTACAGTGAATCATTGTTTACAAATACCATTTTCAAAATAACTGCAGCTATATCTTGGTCTTGCCATTGCTTGCCTTCCCTCATTTCACTAATAGAGTTGATTGACACATGCTTCAGTCTGGAACAGATTTTACAGCTCAAATTGGCTGCTGAGCCTTGTGTATATACATTACTGGGAAATACTATCTATCTGAACAACACATTTACTATGCTCTACTTGCTCCCTAATACATGTCTTTAAAAACTATGGAGAATGAAATATAGAGGGAGGAAGGAAGGGCAACTTACATGGCAATAGCAATGAATTTCAACAAAACCCAACTGACCAGCCATAACAGCAATTTATGAGTGTCCCTGTGCAAGACAATGAGGATAACAGCACTCTGGAAGGTCAGGACAGGAGAAGAGACATGGATACAGGTAGGAATGTGCAGGCTATTTAGTGAAAGGCAGACTGTAGTGATCCACAAGAAGGACTACAAAGCTGAACACAGCAATCCCTAGGCATTGCACGGGTTGGAGTACCAGGAACATCATAACACTAGTGAGGTTGTTGCCCAGAGCTCCCAAACTGTTCACTGCTGATACTCTTATGAAGTGTGTGTGTGCACCATACACACATACAAGCAGACCAGGGAAAGCAGGAAAACCAGGGTTGCTGTGAACAGCCTCAGTTGCCTAACTGTATCCATGCAATATAACTCAGGAGACCTAAGTTTTTTTGTGTGGTTGGTTGTTAGGTTTTTTTTGTTTGGTTGGTTGGTTTTTGTGTTTATTTTTTGGTGGTTTTTGTGTATGTGTGTGGTTTGTTTGTTTGTTTGTTGGTTGGGTTTTTTTATTAGCAGCTAGTTTAGGAAGGCTTGGTTCCCCAATATAATCTATATCATACCACTCATCCCTTAGCTCCAATATCCCAGAGCATATAATGTGAAAAATCTTGCCAGATCACTTTGTAATCTCTTTCCATAGCTGCATTTTTCAGGACTGGGCTCTTTAACACAGTTTCTGGGCTGAAAACAAGGCAGAAAGAGAGGTTATGAGTACAGGAGGCCACAAAAGTCATGTAGGAGGCTAGTCACCAAGACTTTTTGGATAGCTTTGGCAGAGTACCTCTGAAACAGCTAGCCTTTGCATATCCCCATTTCAAGTACCCAGTCTTCCCTTGCTAAGCAGCCAAAATACCTTATTCCTAGATATTGCACCAGATACTTAAAACTTCAATCCTTTGCTGTTCTTGCTTCACATCTGATACCTTTTATGGAATCTCCCTTAAACCTCTTTGTAGGCAGAAGAGATAAATGAATGAAAAACATATCCATATTCAGGAGCAGATTTATACCAACTTTTCTTGATAATCTCTTCCAAGTTTTTTTATAGCCACTTCTTGGATGTCCCAAACTAGTATTTAGAAAGAAAAGTTCTCATGAATCCTGAAACCATGAATGGCATGTTTAGATATAAAAATGCTTATTTTACAGTTCTGACAATATTGAATTTTTGGTCGATATGCACCCATGCAGCGAAACTTGGGAACGAAACACACCTGCCAGAAGTGACACAGATCAATGCTTTACAACTCATTGAGTCACTGTTCACAGTGTAGGAGTAATGTGCAAAACATGGAGCAGTATCAAAGGCAAACAGTGAATAATTTTGAATGAGAAATGAGAGCCATGTATTTGCATTCTATTTGCAAGCAAACACTGAGCTGAAAGAGGAAACACTGTGCAATACTTACTGGCAGCTTTCCTTTTTTGTTTTTTTACAGGGAGGGAGTACACAGGGTTATTCTTTGAGTTCTTCTACATCCAAGAATGGAAAATGGAAGGGCTGAGAGTTCAGTTTCCTCGTGCTGTTCCCTCACAACATTGTTTCTTGCTCCTTTAGAAGAAGAAGGAATGAGAACGGAGATTTCTATTAAGAATTTCCTGCTTCTGTTATGTAACAAACCTCCATTCGAACATTTCTGAAACCCCTTCTTACTTTTATACATACTTAATGCTGTGCATCTTAACTTCCAGGCCTCTCCTTGCAGTTTCCGCGATGTGCACTAGATGGCAATACAATATCTAGGCTGACAGGCGCAAGTTCTCCAAACGTCCTGCCCAGAGCAGCTGACCCTGCACCCGGTTTTGGGTGGATACACTTGGACGTGGTGAGATTTCAGCTGAGGTCCCTTTTTTTGTATTCATTTGGAGCATAAAATAAACATTGAGTCACCACCTCATGCAGCTTGGTAGTGTTGCAACAGTTACGTAATGCATTCAGATATGTTAGTGTATGGCTTCCACAAGAAATAGATATTAAAGATAATTATTTTATTTTTTTAAACAATGTTGCATTTCAGCTTGTGAAAAAAATACTGAAATATTTTAACTCGGAGAGATGATATATTCTCAGGACTGTGAACAATGTAAAGATGTTCCACTTGCTGTTTCCCAGCCACTGAAGACTCTGGTGCCATCTGGGAGAGCTAGGCTGGCTATATCTAACGTAGAACATGAAAAAGTATGCAAGACCTTCATGCTCAACAAACCCAATCACGGTCCCTTACCGTAACATCAGAAAAACAGCTCCCATTTTTCAAGACTCCTCCTTTTCATTATCCCCATTCTCCATCCAGAAAACTTGCCTTCTCCGATTCTCTCTGCTTCCTGTGACAATAAGTACATCTGACCGTGACATGCTTGAGCATTTGAGCTCAGTTTTACTTAAAATGCTGACATGTCAAGAAATGTTTCTGTATGTATTTGTGTAATTTTGTATTTAAAGTATTTTCTTAAATATGGTTACAGCACCCCTTACAGGTTTTCCATTCTAAATCAAGGCTCTAACCATTAACTGCTACACTGCCTTTACTGCAGGACATGTTTTGGTTGTAGAAAAAGGACATTATGTTGCTGGTTTTTGTATCTGGGAAGAACACACATATTACAATGAAAGCGGCTAGACAGTTATATGTTGAGACTCACTGCAAGCAGCCTTTGGAGCTGGAGCAGCAGAACCAGTGCTGAGGGGTTTGTTTCAGAGCGGCAGGACTGGTGCTGAGGATTTTGTTTTCCTCAAGGTGGGCTACATGTGGTGAGTGGTGCAACCCACTCACCAGAACTGGGGAGGGTGATATTGTGACCAAAAAGGTCAGCAAAGGGCTCCTCCTGGGTTAGCTCTGCAGTTGGCATGGGCAGGGCATGTGTGCACGTGCAAGTTTAAAAGTGGCCATAGCAGCAGCTTCTTGGCAGTGTGTGAGAAGTGCATGAGTGAAGGAGCAATCAGGGATTGGTTCCCTTCTGTCCAGAGAAACAACTGTGGTCATGACATGGACAAAAACCACAGGGAGAAATTGTGGGAAATCAGACCGAGCTCCTGTGCAAACACGTGGTTGTGCAGGTCTGTGGCTGCAGCGGATGCCTGAGCATGATGCACTTGAACTGGAGGGAGCAAGGGACACTGCTTGTATGTGGTGTGATCAAATAAACGACCTACTCATGCAGGTGGTTGAACTGAGGGAGGAGGTGGAGAGGTCAGAAGCATCAGGGAGTACGAAAGTGAAATAGATTGGTGAAGCAACACCCTGAGACAAAGACAGCAGGAAGAGGCTCAACAAGAAGTGGAAGATCCCCTCTCCTTTTGTCACCAGGCAAAAGGAGGGGACCTAAGGGACAAAGGGGAATGGAGAGAGGACCAGCAAGCTGGTCAGGTCTAGCTGAAATTATGGTCACATATTCATTACTTATGGAAATAAAGTATTATCCATCTGTGTGTATTTATTGTCTTTAATCATTACCTGTGCATACTTCCTGGAGCTATGAAGATTGGATAGCAGTCTCTCTTTTACTTATAAAATAAAACTTATTAAAAAAAACATGTTATATGTTTTCCCTTACATGATCATGTTTTTAAAGGTTAAAATATTAAAAATATAAAATGTCCTTGAGAAGACCTATTGAAAAGGTCTCTCAAAAACTGGTTTCTCTCAAGTAATATTTTTTTAATAATTACTTCAATTTTTTTTTTTTTTTTTTTTTTTTTTTTTTTTGTTTTAAAAATAAAAAAGGGAAAAATGAGAAAATTTGAATTTCTTTCTTGAAATCCAACA
>JANHGN010002899.1:0-29818 GCA_024605025.1 Megaceryle maxima | reverse complement strand
TTTTTTCTCAATTAATTTTTTTTTAATATTTATTTCATTTTTTTTTTTTTTTTTTTTTTTTTTTTTTTTGGTATTAATATAACTCAGGGAAAAGATGAGAAATTTAGAGTCCTCTCCTGAAATTCAATCACATTAAAATAGCAGATATAATCAAGGGACAAAAAATAAGGTTGGGTTTGACCACCTCAGTTTCCAGGACTGATTATTTATGAATATGTGGAAGAGATGATACATATATATTTATGTATGTTTTTATATATAATTACTGACCAAAAGAGAACTGTTGTAGTCTGTGCCTGACAAGTCATGGGATATGATCTCTCATCCCATTGAAATGATGTCCTAATGCATAGTTGGAAGCACTTCTAACACTCAAGAGATCTTTCAAATTGGTGGATGATCAGGTTTCTTTTCAAAATCAAACAGCTATAATTATACGGACAAAGAGTCAGAATGAGACTCTTAAGTTGTTCCTCAGAGAAATAAGGACCAAGATGTTATACCAGAAGTTATCTGTGTTGCTAAACAGACAAGGTGCCAAATGCTGGGCTTCCTCAAGTTTCCCTCTCTGTTTCTATTTGCAATATGCATGTGTGTATATCCTGAAGATACAGTTTCAGTTGACTGGCCTACATCTGCTATGAGGATATTGGATGTAAGTGCATGCAATCATCACTCTATGTTATGAAGTTTCTGGCAACAATTTTAAGATGAGGATTTCATCCTTAATTTTACAGTTATTTAGTGTAATTTTTTTCCTATGGCCTTTACATACATATAATTACCACGTTGGTCTTTTCATATATTTTAAACAAGAAATTTTCACCTTTAACTACCAACTGAAAATATTTTTTTTACACACCTGCCTTTTACTGAAATAAAAAGAGTTTTAAATAGATTTTATACAAACTGAACTTGGCATGGCGAAGATCCTGCAGGGAGCTGGTACCACAGTGAAGGCTTTTGTGTTGTTGTTAAAAGATTTACGAACTTGTATCTGTTATCCAAATTAGCTCTGCAAATGAGCTTTGCAGCAAGTCTTGCCTGACTGAAGCTTGGCATGTGGTAGCTTGGCATCCCTGCTGAAGACTAAGCCTTCATGTTGAGTGCTTGAAGGGCAGAAAGAGCATTTCCAGGCCTGAGTATGTGGTGAGGTGTGTTAATGACAGATATGCGAAGTGTATTAAACTTTCTCTATTACCGGCTTTGCCAAAGAAGATTTCATAGGCAGCTGCCATCGCATGAATCCATCTCCAGCTGCTGACTCACCAGGGAACACACACAGCTGCTGACATATAAAATACTGCCTTTTGCCACTTCTATCCCCATCAGTCTGCTTCCCCTGGCCCTCAGCAGTGGCTGCTGATGGTTTCTCCAGACAGAAATTGAGAACTAGCAAACATGCAGAAAGACATATCGTGAAGTACACAGTTGCTGCACACATGACATTATTACCACATATCCACAAAAGTAAGAGCAAAAAATAAAATTGCACCATTTGATAAGGCTGGAACTCTCCATTACATCATCTGCAAACCCACCCATTGCATTGTATACTACATGACACCTTCCCTACCCTTTTCTTCTGCCTTGATAACCTCCCACTGCTTAACCACTGTTTTCCTGCTCTGTGCACAACTGTACCTGAAACTGCAACTACTCAGATTAGTAGTCAGATAACTGGTGGTGAGGCAACAGAAATGCATTTGAGAAGATAACACGTACCATGGCCTTTCAGGGCCAACAAAATAAAAGTAAACAGCATGAAAGTCAACACAATAGGGAAAAGACATACAAACATGTCCTGGACATACTCAAACTTTTTTTCTTGCACCACTCAGCCCTGTACACAAGATTGCTAATGTCTCTAAGTACCTGCCAGCCCCTTTGCCTGAAGAACTCCATGTTTCAGTACTAAGTGTCCAGGGCTTTTCCACACGGGTTATTAGTGATTGACTCATCTGTGTCAACAGTTTGGTCAGAGCACGGGTGAAATGTCAGAGCAAAGAGCTACAGAGCCTGAGGCTGGGCAGTGGGAAGGGCACAGGCATTTTCAGTGCCATTGATTTTTGAGCTTTACAGGATTAGGAAAAGAATTTTAAAAGAGTCACAGATTTCTTGGCAGGATTTTTTAATAACTGTGATATAAAAAGATAAAAACCCTTTGCTCATTTTCCAGGTCACAGTCTCAGCTCTTGGTGGTCACAGGTGGGCCTCAGACCTGCACCTACTTCGGGCAGCAGTCCTGTCTTCCAGACCTGAAACCTTCACATACAGGTCATTTAAAATCCAACTGTTCAAAGAGATCTGATGACTGAAGTACTGCTTACACCTCTGTCTCCTATTAATTTCAGTGGGTCTTAAATAACAGTTAGTCAGCTACTCCTGGACCTTGGGCTCAGGTTGCTCTAGTTGTAAAGAGGCTTGAACATTGTGACCCCAGGGGGATTGATCATGAGGCCCACTGATACCCACCTAACCAAAAGAGCAACGGATAAGTGTAACCCAAAGCTCGACTGTAATAGATGCCCTTTAAATAGCACAGCTTTGGATTGCAAACCATGTATGAGCTTTTGCAGGTGCTTACCTGGTCTGCCTTCAGATAGGTGGCCCACTCCAGCTCCCACAAATTCAATGGAAGTTTATTCTTTAGTGCTGTCAGTGTCTGTTCAAAACAATTTGCCTCAGTTAAAGGTTTCTTGCAATTTAAAGACTTGTCTTATTTCTGTGTTTCAGAGATTGAGTGTTAGAAGCCAGAAGGTATGAAAGCAGCAAACGTTTAGCAAATTTCCAAATAATACGTGCCAGTCAAAGTTTTCCTCTTTCTTGTATTCATTTTTCTACTGAAAATCAGTGGTTTGTAGTCAAAACTTAACAAATGTACCACTTTCATCATCTGTAGAATTCACAGTCTGAAATAAATAGTATGCTTTATATATTGTTCAGCTCTGGTGTGGTCACTTGATTCCTGAGGAATGAACACATTCTCTGTGTATAGAACAAACTCTTGACCATAAGAATGCGATCTAGCAAACACCAGCTGTTTAGGGTTTCAGCCAAAAAAACAGGAGGGAAAAAAAAAAAAAAAACTAGAAAGCTGTATTTACAGCTGCATTAGCACTTAATACCATGAATTTCTTTCAGACAGAGAACAAAACTGACCTTTAAGAGTAGCGAACTTGGAATATAAATGTGAAACACGGCCTGATTATGAAAGCCCTGATATAAAGCAGGTTTTATTCTTATAGTGCTTGTCAAGCCCTCGGCTTGGAACTGCAAAGCTCTATGGTTGCCATGCTTTTCCAGGCAGACGATAAATCTTTCTGCTTTGTGTGGTTTGATATGACAGCATGGCTCGTGCAATTCTTTTAAGCAATGAAAATATGCCTGAGACCTCAAGATTGTGTCACAGATAAAGGAGCTCTTGCATTGTTTTTTTCATGGGGATGCTAAGGGTATTGAAATGCTCCTGGTTCATGCACATATGGTCACTTATTGATTGGCTCTGTAGATCCAGTTACAGCAAATGACATTATATGTCCTCCTCCTTAATTACTTAATGAAATCCCCTTGGGCTGCAGCAATTTCCATATCAAAGTGGGTGGTTCATGCCTGAATATAATGACTGGAGCTGAAGCAATCCCTTTAAAAGCAGTGGCATAAGGCCAAAAGCCATTTCATACAATTAAATTAGACAATTTAAAATCAAGTTGGATCAGGTGGGATGCTGTGGTCATAGAGGTGTGCTGGGCAGTTCGAGTTACTCTGTCAGAAAGAACACTAAGGTTGTACATCTCTTCTGCTTGTAGTGGCCTGGAAGCTGGAAAGGGTGGAGGAGGCAGTTCCTGAGAGCAAATCACCAGCAGCTTAGAGAGGTCAGTGGTTAACCCGGCTTATCTACCACAGTCAAGCAACTCAGTCCTCATTACAGCCTTTCAGCTGACTCCTTCTGCATCTCATCTGCATTGCTGACTTGGATGGAGGCTGTCATTTATGTGTTTGAAGAAGGCCAAGAGCAAAGGACCACTGATTTGGCCTGGGGCTCTGGCCTGGGGCCTCTAAGTGCTGTTACTGTGTGATATGGAAGAGATTGATACTCTTCACTTAAAGTATGTTGCCATTTAACCAAAGCCTAGGGAAGCGGGAAATGAACCCAGGGTACTCACTATGCACATGTCCCACCCAGTGCATGCCCCTGAGTGAGCTGGCACATATGGAGTCTTTCGGTGACCCATAGCATTGACATTACTGCTCTTCTTCCCCTCGAGCTCCTGACTCTGCAGTCATACCAGGAGGCAGCTATGTTGAGGCTTATCGTACCTAGTGTTACGTGTTCTTACCATAGGCATTATACCAACACATTACACCCCTTTTATAGTTAATGTACACAAAAGGCACTTGTGAGTCATGCTTCAACTAAGCTTAAGTCTTGTGATGGGATATACCACAAATGACAAAGGCTTATTTCTAACTCTTTGACCAAGGAATTGAAAATAGCTGCTCCTATGAGTGACTCTCTTAATGATACTTGGTGTGTTTAGGTGTGCCCAGAACTAGAGAGAAAGTTTGGAATATTATTTTAGAATTAATCTTTCAAGTTGCTATGTGTGCCACAGGATCTAGTTTTGGGAGAATCGTCTCTTCAATATGTTGTGTCTGGTTCTGGATGTCTAAGACAAAACTCCCACCTGACCTAAAGGAAACCTCATGGCCACAACCACCTAAGCTTCATCTGCCCACATGTGAGCACAGCAGTTACCTCAGCTCTTGGGAGTTTTGAGGATTTCCACAGCAATTATTACTCTGTTTACAAAGTATGATCTTGTAGTAGTTCTCAGACTACTTCTAACTCCAGTTAAATGCATCCACAGAAGGACTTCCTCCTCCCTTTTTGGTCACGGGTCAGGGACCTAACTTAAATGCCAATCCCTCCCCAAAAAGAAGAGATTTTAATCTGCTTCTCTCAACCAGCTTGAGTCTAGCTCCCTCATTGCATCTTGGGCAGCATTATCTTTCTTGCTGAGGATGGTTGACTTCATAGCAAAAAGAGAAGAAAGTTAAAAAAGAAAACTCAAAAACCTCAGTAACAGTGCTCAGGACTGTCACCTGTCAGTGAAAACATCACGATGATCTCTTTGAACATTGAAACCTCCCTTTTGTAGAGATTGCACTGAAAATCCATCTTTGAGCCTCCATACAACTCCTACCACATGGAGCAGCCTAATGTTGTGGCCTGAGACATGCTCAATCTCTCCCTTGCTCAACAGGGTTTACTGAGAGAAGCAAATCCTACATGAATGAATCAACAAGTTCTGCATTCATGTGACACATCCTTCTGCAATAATTTGAAACTTATTCTTCCAGAAAGTGTCTTAATGTTTATTTGAAAGCACTTTAACCTTATAGAGGTATTGTTTTTCTCAGTAGATAGGGCAATAAACAGCTGCATCAATATTTACCTAAACAGAAAAGTGTTTTCTCTGTATCAGTTGTTGTCTTTGTTTTTTTTGGTTTTTGTTTTTTTTTTCTCTCCATCACATGGGTTGCAAAAAAACATCTTGTTTCTTCAGTTTTCAAATGGAGGGAAAAGGGAACTTCCTGATATTTTGTGAACATTTAACCACATTCAGGGCAATGGCTGAGTTGTGATCAGCTTTCTTGCATTGCTGGAAGCCACTGTGTGCTAGTAGGCATGCTGCTCCTGAAGGCTTTACAGCAATCAGTTAGTACATATCAGTAAAGATCCAATTCATCTTCCCAAGACTAATTATAAAACACCAGCAAACAAAAACAGAATATGAGGACTACATTGATACATATTGTTTTTATTTGCTATAATTTATTTTTCTGCAGTTCAAACCCTTTTAAAAATCTTTGTGAAAAGGCCTACATGCCATTTGGGGTCAGTGTTGATAAGAGAAGTTGAAAATATTGGACATTTCATATCCTTTGAGACTTACATTTTCATTCCAGCTGTTGCTGTGCATGTCTAGCTGTCCACAGAAGAGAGTGTGAGATCTGGGATGACACATTCATTTTGAATTGCAACCAATTTTCTGACCAGTCAAATGAAAATATATATTCAGGCTATGCAGCTCTGACATTAACTTCATCACATTTTTTTCTTTGAGTCAGTGGACCCAAGTGAGTTACAAACAAATAAATAAACTAAAACACAGAACCGCCCTGTTAAGACATCTAGGGAGACAAAGGATCAAGATTTGTGGTGGCAAGGAAAATTAAACTGCATAAATGGTACAAATCCCTATATTAAGGAAAACAAAATAACCTTCAGAGTTAAACACCAGTATATTGCCAAGCAGCTGTACCTTATGGCAATGGAAGGTATTTTTTAAATTTACATTCTTTAAAATTTTTATGCTTAAAATCAACTCAATAATTAGTTAATGAGGCACTGTTAACAGTTTCTGGTCCAGGGTGGAACTGTGGCATTGACTCATTTTACAGTTTCGAAGTGTGGAGGCACACTGTAAAATCAAGTTTTAATTCTCTCTATTCAACAGTTAGGAGAATATGAGCCATATGCTCATTAATGTGATGCAGAAGTGTATTCTAGCACCATCTAGCCAATGTCAAAGGCAACTTCAAGTCAACAAACAGGCTCCAACTGTCACAATTCACCACACAGGCAATTTACAGTGTTGGTGTAGTTGGTGGACTAAACAGCATGGTTACAGGACAGTCATGTCTGAAAAGCCACACATGTCTCCCAGTTTGGTTCAAGGATTTATCCATTCTTGAAAAAATGTGTTTTTTCCTGCAGTAGAGAATCTCCAGTGAAAAAGCTCTTTTGCTATCTAATTTATTACCCAGTATGGAGGAAATAATCCAGTTATTAGGGGATCTGAGTAGTCTGGGGTATTGAAATGATGGAGAGGCATAAAATTGTCCCAGTTGTGTCTGAGATTTGTCAAATAACATCAATAGTGGGGTGCATTTTAATTTCTCTTTAACTGCATAATGCTAGAATATGTAGGGATTATTTAATTCTGATTTTGGTTTTTATTTTTTTTTTTAATACTACTGAGACCATTTTTTTTGCTGGTTATTTATGTTTTTTAACTATACCTTCTGAATAATTTCTCATTACTGTGTGTTTGCAATATCCTGACTTTGTATATGGTTACCACAGCCATAGTAACCTAAAATAAATAACAGAGAAAATAAATATTCTTCTCGGTGACTTGGAATGACTTAATGAAGAGAGAATATAGAGCAACCATGGCCAGATGGTGAGAAAGATTTCAGATGCAGAAGACCCTGGACACAGGGAAAAGGAGACTGAGTATGATTCTCAGAAAGCAAAACCCCACAGGCCTTATTCAGTCCTCACTCATCCAAGCTGAGTAACTAATGTCAGTAAGAGTTTTCACTAGGAATCTGGCTAAAGGAACTGAGAAAGGGATTGCATTGGACTGGACTACAACTAGCTATATCTTCAAGGAAATACTTGCTGGACCTTTCCTAGGATCTGAGGATGGGGATTGCTAGATGATGTGTCCGTTAGCCAAGGAGTTTATGACATTGCACAAGACTTTGGGCATTTTAGAGTGAACTGTCTTGACTTAAATTCTGTTTCTTTTATGAATTATATATTTTCTTATCTTTTCCAGTAGCTAAATTTCAAATTCAAGGTACAACATATCTTAAGGACCATCATGTTTAGTGGAATACAGATGTGCAGCATGAAGAGAGTATTATAGAAACTCTCCCATTTTACAGCTGAAAAAGGTCACTACTGAGCATTATTTGCAAATCAGAGCTTTCTAGGGTATTGAACCAACCTTCTCAGTGCTGTGTCCTTCTGTAGGATGCCAGTAAGTCCCAAAGCTGTCTTTGTGCAACTTAGTGCTTTGTCCTGGTAAAGGGACTTGAAATAATGGTCTAGACCAATGGTTGTTTTGCAAAATTCTGGTGATGGAAAGCAGCTGTGAACTGACAGTTAAATGGTGTTTATGACTGTTTCAGCTTTCTGGGACAGCACAGAGTAGTTGCAGTGAACCAAAGGAGAGGCCCAGAGTTGCCAGTCTGAGGCAAAGGAAAGTGTACTGTACCATCTCCTTCTCTTCCCACATTGAAGGCAAAATCTGGTGTAAAAGTTGTTGTGGGGATGCAGCATCTGGTATGTCATGACACTGTCTGCCACACTCAGCGCTGCCTTCACAGCCAGTAACAGCTCAGTCAACATCAGTTACTTCAGAGGTTTCCCTCAGAGTGAGATTTATTCTTGGCATCCAAACCTGAGTGCTCTCAATGCAGGAACACTTGTACATTTTCCAAGAGTTCTGCTGGCTGACTTTTCAGTTGGCTGGAGGATGCAGGGGAAGTTTCTGTTCAGCTTATATGGTTTTCGCCATCGTGTCATTAGCTCCTTTCAAAATAACAGCTTGCCTTCTTGACAGGAACGAATAAACTGGCAAGGCAATTCTTTCTTTGTTAATCTCTAACCAGTCTTCAGCAACACTAGAAAATGATCTGTCTCTAATTCCATTTAAGGCTCCTTGGCCAATGTGTACTGCACTACAACAGCCTCCGTGCCGGCAGATGACTAGCATGCTCCAGAGGGACAGGTGGTTACCAACTGGCAGCAAACATTATTCACTACTTCTGGAACCCTGGATAATCCACCACGCATGTTATTCTCTGCTTTAACCATTTCCTGATAGACAGCTCCTGAGATCAGTAGGTGGAGAATATAACACAGGACAGATATATAGGTGAATATCATAAATCTTTCTAATTCTTAGAAATCTTGGAAAAGGAATAAAACTTGTGAGCTCCTTTTGTTCCTTATATGTGAAGAAGGCTTCTGGATCTGTTGTGATAATAAAGGAGATCTTCCTCTTCCATGGCAAAGACCTTTGATCTTTACACCCAAAGAAAACAGTTGCAGGAACGTTTTTTGTGCTTATTGTTTTTGATAGCTTTGACCAATTTTTAAAATTATTTTATTTTATTTTATTTTTATTATTGACCTGTTTAAGTTGCAAAGTAACTTCTCCTGCAGATAATTTAACTGAATGTATTCGTAACTGGCAAGCTGACAAATAGATCTGTATAATATAGTCTATTGATATTGTTTTTCTCCATCCTTTATCTCAAATTCTTCAAAATTATTGAGCTAGGGTAGTTGTATTTTCAAGCATGAAATACAGAGTAGTCTGCAATATGAAATACAGAGCTTAAAAAACCAGAACAAAATATTAACCAAATGTCTTCTGAGTGTGAACATATACATTCAACAAAGTAGTCTGGTTCTGACATTTTTCTTAAGCTCAAAGATTATAAACATCTGGGAAGTACTTCTTTATGGTTTGTTTGTTAACTGACACCATGAAGCAGACAAGCCTGATGACTAGGTAATATGTTAGAGCATTTCAGTGAACAGGGTTTGTAATTAAAACACCTAAATTAAAGCAATCTCTCTGAACCTACTAGCCTGAGGTCAGCTAAGGAAAAGAACAGGAATAAAGAAAAGTGCATACAGAAAAGAAGGAGTAGACCCCTAGAGATAGAAGTACTCTTGAAAGAGGAAATGGTTGAATTTTTAACAAAAATTAAGGGAGACATAAAAGCTCTTGAAAGGGCCCAACCGAATCCTTGTCATGAGCAGTGAAAGGACATTAATCTTGGTGATCTTTGACCTGTGGGAAAATTGGACCTTTGAGGCTGAAAGAATCATATTTTTCCATCATATAACAACATACAGTAGTAAGCCAATGTTCACAGCGTTCATGTAAGGAGCATGACATTTTGCATTTTTTTTTTCCTGAGGTCTGTTCCCCTATGTCTGTCATTTTGAGCAAAGTCTTAAAAATGTTAATTTTTTTTCCAAATATTGTATCAGTTGCTGAACTGATTTAGGCAGATATCATGGATAATGCTATATATAATACTATTTTTACTGAGGCCTTATTACACAAAAAGCCTAAAAGGATGCCCTGGACATTATGTCCTAAGAGGCCAACATGAAAGCAACCATAAACCCTATGTCTCTTAGGCACCTTTGAAATGCAGACAGAGAAAGCAGATGCTGGAAAAAGAACTACTGCAAAGAGCCTAGGAACAACTATCCAAAAGAGTTGTGAATCTAAGGTTAAGTAAATTTATTTTTCTTACTCTTTGTTCATGCTACATGTAGCTGTACAAATTGCTTAGCTAGAAAACACTCATTCACTCTCATTTCCCATGGACAACAATACTGGACATTTTTTAATCTGCTTTTTCTAAAATACTTTAAAAAAATTTTAGGCTTTTAAATTTTTGGATATTTTGAAATTCCTTGGCCTAAACTGTCTTGAATGTGGAGCATAGCAAACATTTGGGTTAGTTTATAAGGCTGGCATTCAAATGAGGAGTAATGAAGCTGATACAGTGCTAAGAATACAAGAATGCTGTTTGCTTTGTAAAGCTGTATATAGAATCCAATAATGAGTCCTGGGATACAGGACAGTCTATCACTGTAAAGTAATTGTTGACTGCTGAGCCAGCTGTGTTGAATTTGTGTCTTGGAGTGTTCGGAATGCCAAAGCATCTTTAAATCTCAGTGTTTAGTTTAGATTAGACATGTTAAATAGCAGCATAGTTATTATTTCCTACACTATGCTATTCTCCTGATGCTAAAAGGAAATTCTTGTTGAGATAGTGCAGAAGAAGGTGAGTTAGAAAGGAGAATGATTAGAACTTCTAAAATGGTCTCAGAGATGGTAAATACTCTAACCGTAAGCTATTGATGTCTTGGGACAGTGAGGTCTGACTCTGCCCATGCTGAAACAGAAAAAGGGCACACACTAATATCAAAGGAAGCTAAATGGATCAGCAAATACTGTATGGAAAGAAAAGCTCATCTGTATGCAGGTAGTTGTATGTATTTATGTATCCATTTAGAACTGCTTATGTGTATCTGTGTGTAATTTTATTTGGGATCATATCACATGAAGTCACTTCTCCCCAGACCACCTTAGGGGGTGCATGAGAAGGGTTAACAAGCCACCTGCAGTGCAAAGGATAAAGAAGTATTAGTCTGCTGACACTTAGTCCCCTGCTTCAAGCAAAAGCCACAGTGCCTCAATCTTCTTTTCTTCCATAAAGGCCTGCCCCACAGAATTACAGCTGCTAACTTAATTCTGTAGGCAACAATTAATTTTAGAGGCAACAATCATCCTGTAGCATTGGGAGCCACCCCGTTATCTGTGTCTTCTGTGCAGGCAACATTTTTCACTGGTGCCCTCTGGGCTTCTGTGGTTGCATAGAGGAGGCTGCACTTGACACTGCTCTGTCCCTTAGGTAGCCTGCATGGGCACACATGTTGCAACAGACTGTATAAGTGTGTGGGTTTCACATCCTACTCTAACTTGAAAAGAAACCTTAAAAAGGTCTTGCCTCCAAAAGAGAGACCTTACAAAAAAAAAAAAAACCAGTAGCTCCAAACTGGAAAAAAAAAAAAAAAATCCAATAGACATTTGAAAGACAAAGGGGAAAGCTCAGATCTTTAAAGACCTCACATCTGATGTCTGGAGAAGTCCTATGTCTTGTTCTTCCACTGTTCAGAGCTAAGGAATGAAAGCAGTAAGTGTTGAACCATGCTGCAAGAGGGGAAAAAAAAGAAAAGAGGGGGAAGATCAGTAAAAGACAATTGAGCAGGATATGAAGACAGAGGATCAGATCTGGGAAAGGTTTCTTAGGAGTGTAAAACTCTGTAAATGCCCAGGTTTTTTGGAGCCTAATCCAAACATTTCCTACAACATGTGGGAGTGCTCAAAACCTCAGCTACTGACCCAAATTAGCCTGAGTGCTGAGCAGGTAACTATCCAGCATCAGCATATCTACGAACCAGCCAGAACGGAAATCCTGGAGTGAGGTAATCTTATCCACTCACACCTCATAAAGCTTTGCAGGAACCTATCTATCTGGGAAAACAAAGTCTGGGTTCAATGATCCAGAATATTGTTGTACTGGTCAGTATTTGTGACATTTAATTTTTAATTATTGTTCCAAAGAACTGAGGAGGCCCTATGCTTTCTTGTTAAGACTCATGTAGAAAAACAGGCCCTAAGAAGAGTAGTAATAACACTATTGGATGATAGATGCAAGAAAAAGGAGCATACCATAGGTGTCAGGCAGGTTCTTTTACTGCAAGTACAAGCCAGGAATCGTGAGGGAGCTGCGGCTCCCTGCAGAGTCCCTTGGAGGAATGCCTGAGTGCCAAATGAAAGAGAAAGCTGAACAACACAATTCGTTTCATCAGCAGGATGTCACAGAATGCACTTGGCTTGTTGGTTTTCATTTTGGTTTGGTTGTGATTTTTTTTTTTGTTTGTTTGTTTGTTTTTGAGGGTTTTGTGTGTTTTTTTTTTCCTCCAGTGAAATAAAAGCAGAAAGTATTTACACTTTCCTTTTTTGGTACATTTCTGTTTGACTTTATATGCATTGTAGAAAATCAATTTTCTTTGTCTTACAATGAATAAATATTAGCCTACAAGGTCTTCACTTGGAATAATTTCTGACAGAATCAATCTCTGACTCTTCATATACTCCTGAAAATCTCTGTGACTGCTGAGCACAGTGCAGGGCTCAGAACTGATCAGATGCAATACTTGACTGTGTGAGTATTTTCTTGGATTTGTTTAAGAAACTCTACAGGATTGCTTTTCAGATAAATAAATAAAGTTCCTTATTTCTAACACAAATCTATGAAGGGGAAAAACAAATTTTAAAGTTGTTGCAACACACTTTATTTTGTCAGGCAATTAGTATTTTAGATATTCAATTAAATAGCACTATGTTAACCTACATTTTGTTCTTTCTTACACACTATATAATGCATATTCACTGTAATGACAGTTTCATCACGCTAGGAACTTATACACATACCTACACTTTTAAAAACAAGTTTTTCTTAATAAAACACACATATCTACAGTAACAGCAATTGCAAAGAACACATTGTTAGGTTGAGAATTCAGCAAACTTTACAAACTACACAAAATAAAAATAGACAAAAAAATATCAGTACACGGTGAAGTTCTTAGCAGAGAATGTATCTTTACATTTGGTGAAGTTATGCCTAGAATTCATTTTGCTTTTTTATTTCTTAAGGAATAAAATTATATACATTATTTAGTAATCCTTAAAATAGGAAGTATTAAATAGCACAGACAATATTACAGTCTTAAGTTTTGGTTTTACCTACAGTAGAAGGGCTACTTGAAACAAATAAAAATTGCAGTCTGTCTATTCTGTACATTTAGTGCCAAATTCTCAGCTGGTATAAACCACAGTAGCTAAATGAACAGCAAGGAAGTTACATTAGTTTATACCAGCTGAGCATCTGGCTCCTGACTATATACAGGGGACGGCTGCTAAAGCATGGAAGTGTGGACCGGTTATGCACTGACAGAAGCTTATTATATATATGGTGAAGTTTTCATGCAGCAGGAAAAACATTAGTTTAAGTATAATCCCTTAAACAGTCATACCATAACAATGGTATATGAAGCAGCTTTAAAAATATTATTTTATAATCATATGAAACTCTGAGCTATGCTGATTGCTTTAACGGAATCCCTTATTGCCAATGTTCTATTAGAAAAGAGTGTAACTATAATTTCTGAGGCCTAATGGGGGCCTATTAAAATATCACTGTAGCTAACCACTTACAGGGTAAATTGTACCCTTAAATACCTATTAATCAGTTTATTCAATCTGGAAGCAATTATGATCCTTACAATAGACATTAATATCACACTAACTCTGCAGTGAATCTGCTGGGGAAATAGGAAGAGCGTGGCAGCATACAGAATACATGCACTAGTATCATTCCAGGAGGTAGTTCTCTTTTGTGGCACTCGATTTTGGTTTGTCACTTACACACTTCTGAAGTCAGTCACCCTCAGGGAAAAAAAAAAAAAAAGAAAAAAGTACTGAAAGTCAGGTAGGGAAAAACCCAAACAACAAACCCCTTATTTTCCCATCCTTTTTTTTTATTTTTTTTCCCCCCCCCCCCCCTCCAAAGTTTGCTTTGCCAGCTCTTGGGACCAAGTCTGCTTTGCCAGCTCTTGGGACCAAGTCCAAGCTCACTGAAGTCGAAGAGAAAGTTTTCTGTCAGTTTTTGTTTTGTTTTGTTTTTCCATCTGGGATCTACTGCTTTTTCTAAGTTCTTTCTCCTGGTGACATAAGAATGACCTTAGATACCAGTGGGTAGATATTGCAGAAATATGCATTTACACCTTTATTAAGGAAAGCATTTAACTAGATGGCAATATATGAGTAGGCTGGCATTGCCATCCCCTTTGAAGCAAGCAATAAGCACACAAATTAAATGAAAAGAGTTCCCACTACTGTCAAAGGTACTTAGTGTTTTGATCAATCAGGACTAATTTCCTGGCTATTCTGCTTCAGCTGGTGATAATGTGATACATCTGATATCAGGTAAACACCAGTTACTTCCATTGCACTAGATCTTAATTCACACTGGCACAAACCTAGAGGTGTTCTCCTACCTGCAGAGTTACTCCCAGAGTGTTCTAATAAAAACAGAATCAATGACCAAAGAGTTTCAACAAAGACCCATTAAAATGATTAAAGTATGTTTTAAAATATAATATCCATGTGTTACTGGCTAGAACTAACAACTTTTAAAACAAATTTTTTGCTATCTTCTCTGGGTTCAGAAATTATTTTCACTCATTTTTTTTTTTTTTTTCCCCCAGAAATTGACTTTTTTTTTTTTTTAGTTAAACATACCTTTGTTTTGAGTTGAATATTACTTTCTGTTTTCATATACTATTGTAACGTATCATGGAATCAAACAAATTTTTTCTAAGGTACTCATACCTTTTTAATCCCTGTTATCTATCATCTTCAAATAGACTCAGTGGCTTCTGGAAGACACTTACATAGTAAAATGAGGAAGATTTATTCTTATTGTGACATTACTGTCAAAAACAAACAAAGAAACAAACGCAACAAAAACTCAAAACAAAACAAAAACAACAACAAAACTGCAAACAAAAAAACCCCAACAAACAAAAGAAGTGAGCTTTTCCCAGGATGGCTTGATGTACATTTACCCAATTCTCAATTACACATGCTTTATTAGACCTGACTGCTCCTTCTTAAACAAAAATATTTATGTCTAAGCATGCCTCTCAAGTTGTTATACTTTTCGGTTTTTGACCCAAACTAATTTTGCAGTTTTATTTTTACCTTTTTCTTTTTTTTTTTTAACCCCTTCTCTTTTACTAATCTTCTTTTCCATGGAAAACTGAATATAAAAGGAAATTGTGAAAATAACATTGAAAGGAAAAAGGGTACAAAGACTGGAAAATGGAAGTAGTTTCACTGAAAAATTCTAGTTAAAATTTTTGCAACATTGAGAAAATAGTTGAAAAAATAGTGTTTTAAAATTTTCAAAGACACCCATGACTTGTTTCCACATTGCAAACCAGCTCCAATTTAATCACGGAACAGATTAAAGATAATCTATCTTTTTAATTTCTGAGTAAACATGATACAGTATACTCACATTCTGTCCTTTGAAAAAAAATGGAGTGTAATTCTTTAAAAAATAGCTAAAATACCTAAGTCATTTTGGTATTTTTCAAAATTTTACTTATAATGAACATTCTCATGCTAGTTTTGTGCCACTTATAAAGCTATGTAGTGTTACAGGATACCTTATTTTAATAAAAATCATTATGAGCAGAGATATTTTAAGTTACATTCCAGAACTCATTAATTTATTACAACTCATACTATGCACAATAATCAGTGTTTCCTCTGATAAAGTAAAATATTGTTCTTCTTCTTCCATTCCTTCATTTGACCTCTGAATGAATGAAACATTTCTACTATACTTTCCTCACTTCCTATCAGCATGTATTCACATGATTTGAACAGAGTGAAAGATGTAAACCCAGTCAGCACCGAACAGTAAAAAGGGGGAAACTCATGTTCTTAAATGCAGTGCAAGGAAAACTTAGTACCATTCTACTTTGAGCATGACTCTTAACCCAGATTCTTTCACCACCAGTCTGACTGGTACAGTTCCAGAGTTGCAAGATAATGCATTGATTTTCTAAAAATTTCCTTTCAGCTGTAATTAAATATCGAGATATTAAAAATGAGTCTGGTTTAAGATGGATACTCAGTTCTGCTTCTAGGACAGAACCCAAAGTAGTGTCAATAAGTATCTAGGAAAGAAAATGCCCTAAATTATTTTCTTTAGAGAAGTTACACTGCATTTTATTGAGAGAAGGATCTTTTCTGATCCTTTTTGGATTTTCATTTAATTTTTTTATCAGATTTGCTCAAATTTGTTCTTAATAGGCCCCCTACAGTGAGGACAAAGATGTCTATTACTACAAAATAAAATTAAGATCCAGGTAGTTGATTCCTTCTATTTCTACTTTTCCTGCTATTGATAAGGGCCTTTAGTTTGCTGTAGTCCCCTCTTATCTTCTGGGATTCTTCCCTCTGCTGACTTTGCTGTCTACTGTCTTTGCAGTACTGGTTAATCATCTGCATTTCTGAGTGGCTGAAAGCTCCCACAAAGTCCTTTGGGTGGAACTGCAGTGCTCGCACTGAGCCGGCCCAGGTCCAAGGAGACCACTTGTCTGTCATGAAGGCCACCATCTCTGAATCCAACACTTTGAAATTGATCTTTGCTAAGGTTTGCTTGAAGCTGTTCTCTGTTGCGATGCAGTGGTAAAGCCCCCGGTCACTGTCTTGGACAGAGCGAATGAGGAGTCCTTGCTCGGTAGCTATGATCCTCTCATTCAGCTTGACCTAAAGAGCAAAAATGCAGAAAGAACTTTTTAGGGAATGTTATGGGACAACATAGTATTGAACCTCTTGGTAAGTCTCACTTCAAACACCTCTTCCTTTCTTAAAGGGTTTCCTAAAGGTGCTGTATTTTGTTTTATCACATCTCCTAGAGACCATTGTTATAGCTGCTGTAGGGAGACAACATACTTCAGGGTAGGTAAGTCTCACTAAAGAAAATTACTTCAGTATTTTTATTCATTACATTATAACAGATTTGATCAGGATGAAGACAAAGATGCAAATCTGGACACTACATGAAAGAAGCATTTTCATAATGTTCAAATAGCAGAACTGTGGAAACAAACTTTTATCTGAATATCTTTTCCACCATCAGAGATTGCTGCTGAGACTCAATGGAAGAAAGGTGAAGAACTGGGCATTGATCTGTCACTGAACACAAGGTGGCTTCCAGTTACATATTTTGACTTTGAGCAGGATCCTGGGTCTAACTTTGGAAGAACTCTATCTGCACTGCAGAGTCTATAGCCTTGTATAAAAGTTTTCACTGCACTGGCCTCAGCTGGGACTTGGATCATTGGAAACCAAAAATAATTTTTCTAATCTCCTATTTCCTTTGTGGCTTCAGACTCTGGAGAGTCCCATGAGATGGTCACATCATCTGAAGGAAGCAAGTTACCAGAGCTTGTTATCATCCAGTTATAAATGGCTGAGCACATGTCCCTTTGCATATTAACTGAGATGTAAAAGTCACTAATTTAACCCATTATGAAAGAATATCAGTGCTGGTATTTTTAGAAATGATTTTTCTATTTTGTCTGGTTCCTTTGGGAATTAATTTATTTATTATTCTACTCTGTTACCATAAACTTTTGTAGACATTGAGCAGGTAAGATTTCCAGAAATATGGGAGCTTGAAATGTAATTACCTCTTTGAGTGCTTTAGTTTGTCTGTTGTTACTTAAAGCTACTTTGATTCTAACATAGATACTGAACATAAGAAAAAAAAAAAAAAAAAAGTTCTGCTGAAGAAAAGGGTTAAAGAATTACAACGAGAGGTTGCCAGGACACAGCTTGAGTCTTTGAAGAGTAAGTGAGAAAAACAGCATGAAAGACTCAGCAAAAGGTTTTGTAAGTCCTCTGTGATTTTGGAAAATGGCCTGATATGAGAATAATGTTTTTCAGTATTTATAATCTATCAACACACACCATATTATTCAATAGACCTTGCTAAAGATGTTCCTTTTTATTCATATAGTGACTACTTTAGATTTGAAATGGGTTTTTTCCCCTTTTATATTACTTCAGGAAGGCACATTCTCCATAAACAACCATACTATATATTACAGCGTTGAAATTGAGAGCCTTACAGAGTGCAGTAATGGAAAATGTGATTGCACCATGGTGGGAAAATGCTTTTGTCAATATGTGTTCTTATCCTGGACTAATTTCTTGCTAAAGAAACCTTTCACATTTCTCCTAATTTTGCTTTTTATCTCTTCAATAGCACAGAAGGTCTACTGAATGCTGACTTCTTCCTGCACTTTATACAGGATATTGCTTTTAGGCGTGTTGCCTCAGATCAGTAAGAGGTCTTTAGAGCTGCAAACCTTCAGTTTGGAATTAGTAAGATGTGAAGGAAAAATTCATTAACTAGATCCCTGTCTTTAGGGGCTGACAGATTTTCTGATAGAAATCATTGGGGCTAAGGAGGGAAGTTCCAGCTGTACTAAAGTCTGCCCTAGTTTATACGAATTAAGTGCTGGTCACCATCCTGCATCCACTCAAATTCTCCAGCTTCACTGTAGGTGGGCTGTCTGCTGAAAACACAAACACTCCCTGGCCTTGGTCCAAGGAGTGGATGAGATGCTGATGGAGGACTCTTCCAAAGCTACTGCTCACATTACTCACCTCTTTCCTCCTGTCATTGTCTTTCTGTAGCAACCATTTAATAGAAGCCTGAGGAGATTTGGGTGTGCATTCAAGAAAGGTGGTATTGTTTTTTATTCCATACTGAACTATTTCTGCAGCATTTCTGTATGCTAGAAAGAAAAGGAAAAACAGGTCAGGCTACTTTGAATAGTGATTTGATACAGAAAGCACATAACTGCAACACAGGTAAAATGTTTGCAATACGAGCAAAATGAAGTATATATGATTCTGATATTGGTCAGCAGTAAGTAATTTAGGGCACAAAATTTTCAAAAAAAATGAAATTAAATGTGAAGAACTACATCCAGTTCCAAATACCAGTGTTTTCAATCTGACATGGTCTGTTCTGAGAAAGAAGGATACCCGTGGGCTGGTATACACTGCTGACAGGATTGTGGCATTCTCTACCGCTACAAGAACGGCTGTCTAGAACTATCCAAAGGAGAATGAAGCATTTAATATATTTGTTCACACTTCACTGTTTACGAGTGGTGGAATATGGTTGTATGACTCAAAATACTGCAGCACACCCTGAAGAAGGCTCTTCCATCTATTCCAGCTGAGTGCACTATCACAGGGAGGCGAGAGAGGGCAGACTTGGCTCCCACTCCCCTGTCTCTCTTGCAAAGTGAGGAAGGGACTTGGCTCTGAATCTGAAATGCAATGAACATGTAGACAGGCCAGCAACAGAGAGCACGACAGATTTATAGCACTCCAGCAACACCTGGGCAAGTGCTGAGTGTATGTCATCACTTAGACTTGTTGTGTTTCGTTACAGTCTTGATAGATGAACAATTGGCAGCTACTGATAGGAACTTTTAGATGCTCAATGCTTGGCCCAGATGATAATATTTTCACTTCCAGATTTAAAAGCATACATCATAATGAAATACCTTTTTTTTTCCTTCTACAAAAAGGCAGTGGATACCAAATAACATGAGAAATGCAAATACCTAGAGGTCTACACCTCTAAAATCTGTTTTTTGCACAATCCTAAAACTGGTTTTCCTCGGACTATACCTATCTTCCATTCTTTTCATTTTCTTTCATCAACAGATATGTGAAATTTGAATCTATTCTACTAAAGGAAGGAGACTTTGCATGTCATGTTTAAACACGTTCTTTCAAGATTATGGTTCACTATGAACTTGGAAGATTTCTTGCTATTGCCCAACTCTGCTCTGTTGTCCTTTAGGTAGATATCACTTTCCCCCCAAACACAGTAGTTCTGCTATAAATGTCTTTAATTATATTTTGAAAATTCCAAGTTCCTGTTTCTTTTAATCTTTTTTTTTCCACTGGGGAAACAACTGCCATCCACCTATGCTATAACCCACTCCTGTCACCAAAACATCCTTTTTAAAGTTGGTAAAACACATAAGCCTATAAATACAACCACATAAAAAAAAAAATATATATATGGTTGGGAAACAAGAAACCCGTTTCACAAGACAGTCAAGGTTCAAACATTTGTTACCACTCAGCCCCGAAAGCAGACAGTTGACATTCTCACATTTTCCACATTGAAAGGGGAGACACCCGCCCACAGGACAGACAATGGGTGTGTGGTCACAGCACATGCCTGCAAGGTAGGACATGCAGCTCAAGTTCCTTAATGATTCAGGGCCTAACCTTTAATATGGATCTCTCAGAGCTCAGGTGCATACTCGAATGCTGGGGTCATCTTTTGTAAATACCTGTTCAAACTATTCAGCAAATGACCTAATACTGAGTCACAGGGAAAGACCTCCTAGCACTGAGCACCTAGAGCAGGACTTGCCACATTTGGGTTGAGAGATATATACCCAAATGATTGTTGTAGTCTGTTTTGATCCAGAACATTCTTCTCAGACCCAGCAGAAACTATTTCAGTGGAATTATAATTAACTGAACATGTAATTCTTAAATTAAAAAAAAAATCAAAAATTATGATCATGTCTATCAGTTGGTCTCCAGATGGTACAGATGAGAATGCACTTCAAAACAAAGGCTCAGAAATAGAGGTGAAAAGAGCATAATTCTCTAACCTGTGTCCTTGGTCTGATGGCATACATTGCCACACCCTAGCTCAGATATGCATCAGGATGAAGAGAATCAAGCTGCCTTTACATACTTGTCCAGTCTTATTAAGTCTTTGGCAATATTTGACTGGTGTCTATCAATCTGGAAAATGGTAGTCAGGTACCCATCCACCTGCACCATGCCAGGCTGACTAAACCGTTGCACAGCTGGAAATAAAGGATTTCATAAAGAGATTTGGAATGGTTTACTTTCCCATGTAAAGGAAGAAAGAAAGAAACATAACTCATTGGACAGGTAGAGCTGAAAGATGTGCTCCAAAATGCAATATAGCCTAAAATATGAAGAATAATTTTGAGGTCCAAGATTTAAGTGCATGAAGAGGAACTAATAAAGACTGAACGGATACGGAAGTAGAATAGCCCTCAAATTAACTATATCTGCTTCAGCATCTCATTTCATGTATGCTGAACTACATATTTCATGGTTCATAATTGTATCATATATATGCAAGTTTCATGTAATTGCAAGGAAAGATGTTAAAATTAAATCAAAACAAAACTCAGACTTGGAAAATAATTACGCTTTACCAGTAAACCACACAGATAATGTGAGTTATGATGAATCACATAAAGGAAAGCCATGCATTCTTTATATAGCATATACTAAATTATAGTACCTTTCAGGTTGAAACCTCGGCACTGAGTCAGAGGGTTTCCATGTCTCACATCTTGCCTACGACTCCTCCTGAAATATTTTGTAAAAACAAAATGTTATTCCAAGATAGCTACACTGCAAATAAACACTTTTATCTCTGGGTTTGTTGGGTTTTTTGGGTTTTTTGGTTGTTTTGTTTTTTTTCTTACTAGACCAACTGTTCATGACCTCCTGTGAGCTGTGAGTGTGCTTTACTCTTGCAAGGCTTGTTAAGAGTGAAGGCACTTTTGAAGTGAATCAATAGGCTGAAGTTTATAAAATGGTTGTACTTTTGATACGTATAGTAGTTTTTTTGCAATGGGAATGTAGAGATGGGACGGTTAGAGGTGATGCATGAAATAGACATAGGTTTACTGTTGCAAGACCTAACATTCCAAGCCATAACCCCCAACTGGAACACTTCATAAAGGCAATCACCTAAGAATGAAATCCGTAAGAGTCACAGTGCTCATATCTAATGCACCAACAGAAAATTACAACACAAGGCATGTTCCCTCCTTGATTTTGGCAGGCACCTTATTTTTTACACCTGTAATCACCTTGGTAGCACAGTGACTGAAACATTCACCCAGAATGATCACAGAATCATAGAATGGTAGGGGTTGGAAGGGACCTCTGGAGATCATTGAGTTCAAACTCCTGTCCAACGCAGGAATAGGGCAGGCCACACAGGAACAGACCCAGGATGGTCTTGAAAGCCGCTAGAGAAGGAGACTCCACAACCTCGCTGGGCAGCCTGTTCCAGGCTCTGTCACTCTCGCAGTGAAGTTTTTCCTCATGTTGAGGTGGAACTTCCTGTGTTCCATCTTGCTACCATTAGCTCTCATCCTATCACAGGACACCAGTGAAAAAAGACTGGCCCCTTCTACTTGACACCCACCCTTCAGATATCTGTAAACATTATGAAGAACTAAGCAGTTCTGTCCTTTGCTCCTCGCCTAGGATGTCACAGCTCACAGAAATCAGTGCACGTAGCACCTTTTTTTTTTTTTTTTTTTTTAATTATACTTAAGAAGTATTATTTTATTTGCTGAATATTCTTTAAGTTGGTTTAATATTTATCAAGTTCAACAAAGAAATACATTAGTGATAGTTTGTTGCAAGAGAAAGCTGCTGAGATATGTAATAGCTGTATTCTGAACTATACATTAATGACTTGCAAGATGAGAAGCCTTAAAAAGCCCCTGGAGCTCCTCCAGTACCACTGAATGAAGGGTGATGGCCCTGTGGCCATATTATACCAGGTACTGCACAAATACCCAGAGACAGTGTTTATCATTCCATGTCACCTGACCCTTCACCACATTGTTTTAAAAGGAAACAATAGAAAGGTGATGTTTCAAAGGAGTAATTTCTGACATTCCATGTATATTTTGGGTGTTTACCCTCAAAAATATTTCATCTTATGTCTTGGGATCTTAAGCCTTATGAACTATTTGTGTGAGTCGAAGGAGACAATGAAGAATTTCTGAGTTACTTTCAGGATTCCTGTGCTACTGTGAACTGCTCCACACTGTCAGAAATGGCATGTTGCTTGCACTACCAGTTCTGAGAGTCTAAATTTACAGTTTGATATTTATAAGAAAAAAACAAAACAAAAAACAAACAACAGATTGAGAAGGTGTTGGTTAGAAAATAAAGATAACAATGTCAGGTGTTTTGAGGTGAATTGATGTTGGATGAAGAACCACAGTAATCCATGGGAAACAGAAGTGTCAAAAGAAGAAAATGAGCAAATGTGTTCAGCAGATCCTAGTGTCTAGACTATGGGATTTGTCTCCAATTACCAATGTATTCCCCTTCATAGTCTCTCTTATTTGATAAAGGGACAGCTCATTTCCTTCTCATATGATTTTTTTTTTCCTTAGAGATGTAGGCATTTATTTTGGTTTGATATAAAATTAAATAACAAACAAAATGTCAGCATGAAAGCAAGCCCCAGTGGAAATAACCCTGGGTTTATATAATGGGGATGGCAAAAGAATCCACTGGAAACTGCACAGACTGGGTATATCTGTCTACTCCTTACATCTTTTGTCAGCTATGTTAGCGTAGGAGTTAGGTGGCCCAAGACTTGTGGATTTTCCTTTTCTATCCTTCTCTCAACTTCTGACCTTTGTTCCATGGAAGAAAGCAATCAGTTTGCAGACTGGAGCCTGAACATGTTGAGGGAAAGCCATAAAAAACCCAATTGCTACGTGGCCAGGTTGGGCTTTACCTTTTAATCTCAAGTAAGCAATGAGTCAAGAAAATTTTGCAACAACAAAAGCAGGTGTCTTTAATCCCAGGGGATGATAAAGCCAAGCTTTGCCTATTTCAGTCTACTGTCTCCCTCCATGTAGGTAAAGAATTAAAACCTATTAACTGTAACTGGTCTTCTTCATCTGCAGCTCAGGTGCAGGCAGTGAGCACAGTGGCACACAGTGGGTAAAACTCTGGCACGTGTCTGAAAGGTTTGTCTCCTCTGCAGTAATGCCTCATTGTGTATTCTGTAGCTTTGTATATGAAGTGAAATCTTAATAGTACAAGAGCTCTACAGCCTACTGCTATTAAATATTTCCCTTGGGTGAAGGAAAGAGACTCTTGTTTTGCATAAGAATTATGAGATGGACTATTAGTGCTGTTGTAAATTTAAACAGAAATTGCTTTCCCTGTCTACTTTAATAAATCTCACGTCAAAAACCCCAAATCTGCAGGCAGTACATAGAAATCACATTTGCCTAAATTTCCCCTGGAAATAATTCTTCTCACTTAGGAGAAAATGAGGAGAGAAAAAAAAAAAAAAAAAAAAAAATCTTTATTCCTCAGACAACCCGAGAGATATTTTGCTGTATTTTGCGCTATCGTAATTATATCCATAGCAAGCAACCAAATTTAAACAAGGGGAGTGAATGTTTGTGTGCATTAGACAGAATGATTAATATTTATGATTAGTAATGTTTGGGTTTTTTAGTTGAATGGTGGCTTTTTGTTTTTGGGTTTTTTTTAATTATTTTTTTCTGGTCCATTACCATGAATATGAAAAGGCAAGCTCTTTATCATACACTCTTGCAGCATACACTCCTAGGTGATGAAAAATGCCAAGAACAATAGCTACAGAGCTATTGTTCATACATGCTCCTGAAAGGAATGACATACCACTTCTCCACCACATTACACCACCACAGGCTACACAGTGGAACAAAAGCCACCTTTCCTTTCAGACTTTTCTGGGCTGCTTAATACTGCTCACCTTTTCCCTGTGGGATAAAACCTGGAGCAGGAGCTGCCATCCCAGGCACAGTATGGATCTCGGGCTAGGCAGCAGTCAGCACAGGCAGTCCCATAGATGTGACAGCGATGCAGGGATACCTGGGTGACCCCTTCATCTGAGCTCACATACAACTGTTGCTGTAGAAAGAAATGGAAAGATTTATTTCAGATGTAGTAGATGAGCTTCACCTGAGAGTCAGCTAACACACCTAAAAACCTTTCACTTAATTTCAGAATTAACTTAAGACCAAGAGGGGAGCCACTAATAAAGACTAAGCTAAGAAAACCAGAAATCTCCCAGGTGAACAGGCCTGTAATATTTCCACCTTCCTGTTAGAAAACACTTAGAAACACTGAGGAATGTTAATGTTTTTTGGACATTGAGTGTCATTGTTCTGTTCTGGGGCAGACAAGCTGAGTTAATATTGCTCAGATTTGAGAACTTGGTTCTTATTCAGTAAGGATTGTTGGATCAAGCCTTTGAACTAATTATTTTCTCTGCATATAGTCACTTTAATAAATATTATGCAGAGTTCCTAGTTGGATTCTCCAGCGGAAAGATTTCCAAGACATAAAACCTAGAGATTATGTTGAGGCATAGGGTCAGATTCTGATAGGCTATATACCTGGAAAAATAAGCCAGAAGTTGTTTCATAATAAAGAAAGCTTTTGCAAAAGAAGTTCAAAATGATAGGTCATCACCAAACTCTAGGCCAAAGTGACTGTTTGACTCAGAAACAATTAATCAATTGTTTCAATTCTTAAAATATAAATAAAATAATCTGGGCCAAAATAGCTGTTGTACTAATAAATTATTAATAATTTGATCAATTCCTAAAATATAAATTAATATTGAACAGAAACCTTGAACGTCCCCTAATCTTTCCGTCCTAAAACTAAAAAATTACACTGAAATCAATTTAGCAAATAATGTTTACTTATTAGTTTTGTAATTTATTGAGTAAACTGTTGCTTGCAAAATCATGGAATACATACTTTTAGTTTAGGTGTTTAACATTACTTCAGAAATCATCTCACCTGTTTCCGTCTTTCTTATTGCTATTGATTATTACTAATAAACAAACATGCACAGTTTCACCACAGACTCAACAGCTCCAATACTACCTATTTGCATTGACCCTACTTCCAAGGGAATATTTCTATTAAGGACTTAGAGGAGAGTACATTTCCTCTTCGAGTACTTTTTTTTTTTTCCTAAATTGTCAACAACAGCAACAACAAATTGTCACTTTCAGTGAATTAGAAATGATACAGAATGAATAGAAATTGTTTTATCTTAGTGGCTCTGGGGCATATAAACAGCTCATGCAAACTTCAGTCAAGTTTCTCCACATTCATTATAGAAAATCTCCTGCCTATAATTAGTATGTTGCACAACAATTTCTATTCTAGCATATTTAAGTCAATTTGATTTTCAGTTAATAAATATTAAATAAGCATTCCATTTTTCTTTACCTTTTTAGATGAAATCTTCATTGATGTTATAGGAGAATTACTCTGAAAGAAAAAATTCCAAGCTACATTTACAAGGACTTTCTTGTAATACTGTCCCAACATTAAAATTTAAAATTCAATAAAACCTAAGTCATATCTAAGAAAATTATAACTTTTCATTTCTTGGAAAGACCTCACTCCCACTAATTTTTTGCTATTGTCAGAACTAAACAAATAAGATACATATGTCTCGCAAAATGTATTGGATAAACTCAACCACATTATTATTACTCATATGCATCAACAAGCTTTTATGCACTTTTAATTAATCTGTGTCTGTGTTACCTCAGCAAGTATAGGAGCAATGTGTTTTGAAGCCATTGCTCTCATTGTGTATTAAGAAACAGTGTTTGTACTTTGACAATGATGATAAAGGAAAATCATAGAATAGCTCATGCATATTTACCACATAATTTGTATAAGAATATGTCCTATTTCTCCTACACATTATCTATAGTGCATACAGTTTGGTTACCATCCAACATATATGTTCAGCTTATCAATGACTAGAATATTAAAAATGTTTCTTCCCCAGAGACAGTACTGTATACTACTGTGTGTCATCACTACAGTCTATTATTGTCTGTGTCTAAACCAAATGTTAACGAGCTGGAAAAGGAATTATCACATTCATTGCCTTAAGCAAGGAAAGCAATTCAGTATTCTCATCCAAACAGTTGATAAAACTGATAGTAATAAAAATGTTCAGCAATGTTTTAAGATCTAGCATTTGCTCAGTCACAAAGAAAAGCTGTAACAGTGGGCTAGGATTAATTACAGTGGACTACAGGCACAGCAGGGAGACCAAGACTAGAAAATCTGGCAGCAAATCCTGTGAACTGGCAAAGGTTTGAAGGAGTTTAGAGCTGCTGTAGTATTTCATGAACTGTCTGGAGACTCAAGGTCAAATGGAACACTGGATTTGATGCCACATTCTCCTTTCCTTGTTTATATCCTGGAAAAGAATCAATGCTTTTCTTACTCTTGGTATTTACTAGCACACCACTGGTGATTTCATTCCCTCTCTTAGAGAGACTTACCAAAATACTACCATGCTGTAGACACAGACTGCAAAGGTAGAAATTATGATATCATGATTTTTTGTGTTCAGGATAAAAAAGCCTGTGCACAAGGCCCAGAAACTAGGTTTAGGGTGAGGAATCTTCTCAGACCACCTATTGTCTTGCTGTATTAATTTATGATTCAGTAAATAGAATTAGTAATACTTGGGTGAAGGGTACTCTTCAGGTGATACTACACACATATATCTTCTCTAAAGGGAAGTCTTCAACAAAAGCCTAGGAAGACTAATTAGACTTTATTATGGTTAACACAGTGTGTATTCTTTTTTTAAAGATTTTTTTAATGCTGTCTGCCTAGATAAAAAAGCTTCAATTATACTTTTTGTATCCCCTCAATGAAATAGAGAAAAGCCCTTTAAAAAACCCTTAACTAAGTTTATAGATTCATATTACCATTTGCCCCAAGACTACCTCTTTTAAAGAATAGCCCATTCAAAACTTTGAGAGGAATTTTTCAGCATGAGGGAAAACATCTTCTTTAGGTTATTACAGGCTGCTGCATGCCAGAGTGACTGACAGAGATTATTCCCTTATTTCTCGCTGTAGTTGTGTTTATTCTCAGCTTATGTTGTGCTAAGCTTGTAGCTTTTTTGACTCCAGAGGCATGTGGCTTTGAAGAACTGGAGTTAAGGAAAAACAACAACGGTTTGCTTCTACTCTGCAGCTCAGAATCAGAAAGATTATGAGATAATCAAAGAAGTACAAAAATCTTAGATTCCATCTGTAAATAGCAACAGTCTCAATACATGATGCCAAAGATAAAGGTTGCCTTCTGGAAATGACTATAACATGACCTCGTAAAAATGTGCTTATCAAAATTCTTCTAGAGAGTAAAACAACATAAAAACTAAGCAACTGAAATATAGGGGGAAAAAAGGGACTTAAGCTAGCTACAGCCTTCATAACAGTGGACTTTTTATATTCCTCTTTGGGTGAGTAACCAGCTGACAGTAGGCACATTTACTTGATCTTTTGTAAAGTCACAGTTGCCCTTGCCAAAGTCTTCTAGAACAACATGTTTATGTGAACATACACATTGGAAGAGCAAAAGTAGGAGCAAACCAAACCTGAAATACTTCCAGTTCTTCTAAAATGAGTTCTCCACTTGCAGAGAAGTTGGTGGGTAGGACAACAACTTTTTGTACAGTTCCTTGATCTGGAAAAGATGAGAAGAAGTGAGACTATGTGACAAAGAAAGAGAGAAAGAAAAAAGCAGACAAACCATTAACAATATAAAAAGAAACCATCAAAGCAAGCACAATGACATAGAGAAAGGTAAGAAATGTTCAGTAATTTCTAGGGTGTGAGGTCAGAAGAACTATGAGATGATTCCTTATGTTGGAATACTATGGTATTATTCTCATACATGAACACGAAGAAGTCATGGTAAGACTGGAGTTACTACCATTACTGTTACCATTCTACCCTAAAAGATCAATCAAAATCAGTATCTTTTGTGCTAGCTGCTGTACAGAAACACAGACAAAGACAGTATCTATCCTAATGATATTAAAGTAAAAACTCAGCAATATAAACAGGTAGAAGGGAGCTACTGCAAAATTTAATATATATTTATGTTAAATATATTTATAATAAACATGATCACAACTGATTACATGAAAGGTAAACCTTCTAAATAATAGCTCTATTTACACCTAAATAAAGTAAGATGAAAGCTTTTTTTTTTTTTTTCCAGGAAAGTCAAACAATAAAGTACATTACATATTGGTACACGTTAATATTTTGGTCCATAAGGAAAAAAGGAAAAGCGAGGTAAAGAAATTGTAGGTACTCAATCTTGGATGCCCTCTCGAAATACAGTTCCAAGCCTCCCAAATCCACTCAGATCAAAGGAGTAAGAAGTAAGAAGGATGAGGCAATGGCAGTGGTTTTGCAGGGTATACGTGATGAGTGAGACCAAAGGGATATTTGTGATTAGTTTTCCAAATCTGTTATGTGGAAAAAGTATATGAGATGGAGGGGTCCAGCTGTGAAGACTCTTAAAGACTGAGACAGCCACTGAAGTATTTCTGATGTGGCAGAAAAGGCAGACTGTGGGAGAATCACAAGGATTTTTACTTGGAAAAAGCACAGCACATAGAATTCCTCTTGCCTGAAAGGCATGAAAATGTCTGAGTAGAATATATTTATTTGCTTAATGTTGATTCAGAGGAATAAGACCACATGGTATACATTCTGATCGGCCTTCAAAAGTTTTATGCACAATATAGACTTGTGTGATTAGTAAAACATTAGTATAGCACAATACAGGTAAGTATCTACATGTATTTTTATGAATTTGTGACTGAGGAAAGGAAAGCTCAGCTTCCTGTTTGGCAATTTATGATGTAGACAACGTAAACTGAAAAAGGGCAATTTTGCTTTTAAGGTCAGTGACTAAATTCCATAGTTATATCTCATTCATTTCTGCTTTCATAAGAAAATGCAACTCTATGAAAATAGCTGGAAAACCAGTAAATATTACATGACCTAACT
>JANHGN010002898.1:0-89827 GCA_024605025.1 Megaceryle maxima | reverse complement strand
AATTATTAACAATATTAATAATAACTTTATTATCATTAAAGGCATAATAGAGAAAGGAGTTTTTGATACTGTTATTTAAAAATCCCTCTTCACTGAAGAGAGAATCTGTGCCATAAAGAATACGCTGTTTTCAGGTGTCCAGCAGTGTGCTGACATCATGGTGAAAACTGTACTAAACTAAACTGAATTTTTCCTGATTTGGGAGTATCCTGGTCCCCATTGCCTCTGTAGGCATGAAGATCACAATGGTGATTCTCTTTTGACAGAGCTGTGGAGGAAAGTTGCTGGTAAAGAATCAGAAAGGGAAGCTGAACAAATGGCACTTGTGCAAGGTGTTTCCAATGTCATATTTCCTTAAATGGGCAGCAGAAGTAGAGCTTGTGCAGATCTTTAGGAGGCTGGGGAGGGGCTGGGAGTCCCCAAAGAGTTAATGAGAGCAAATATTCGAACTTTTTTTTAGGAGGACAGTAGTTCATGGACATGTAAACTTTGTCCCATCAAAGTTTCATGTATGATCTCTAAAACCTTCTGTAACTTGAGCCTGCTTTTGTAATTGTAGCCTGACACTGTTGTTTTTAATAATGTAAAGGATTTGACTGAACCATAGCAAAGTCATCCATTACATGTGGAGTGAACCCATAACTTGTTTCATGATTTGTAGGGCAAGAGAGATCCACTCTGTCTGCAGCCATATGGATACTGGGTTAACATCTGACACACTAGTGGGATGGTAACACGACTCTCTCTTTTAGGTAAAGATCCTTGAAGCCTGACCTATATTTTTTGAACATAATTTATAAAAGGTAGTTTGATAGTAGATTAATCTTCCAGCTAGCTCCTCCCAAGAACCTGGCATATACTGAGCACTGACATGACGGATCCACTACCTTGCTCTGCTGTTTCATTGTTGAAAAACTATGTGAGTGATTTAATGTTTAATGAGTTTTCTTTAGAAATCCCTACTATTTCACAGCAGTCTTATGCTAGAGAAAGAGAAAATGACCTTAGTTTTCCTTGAATAAAGATTTTTTATTCTTACAGTTTTGGATGCTCTGACAGCTCCGCTGTTTCATGGCAGTGTTAAATTTGACAGGGAAAGAACTTTTAAAAGGGGTTTTTTTTTTTTGGTTTTCAGAATTTAGCTGCTAGAAAACACTGTTTCCTTCCTGCAGCTTGTGTTTTTCTGGAAAAACACTGATTTGGTATCAAGGCTGTAAGTAAACATGCAGGCTCCGTGTCTAAGTGGAGGCAGACAATGATGTTGAGTAGTCTGAAACCTGGCAGAGTTGTGTAAGGCTGCAAGCAGAGACTTCTGAGCTTGCCTGGTCTGCCTTCCCACCCCACCTCACCTTTGAATCTGTTAGGTGGCTTCCCCACGGCCACCGCATACAAGAAGCAAGAGTCCTGCATTCTCTTTGCTATCTCCCACCTCTATGCGACACCAGACATCCATTCCCCATTTCAGAGAGTACTGCCTCTGCTAGTTGAGAGCAAGAGCAAATCTGAGACCTTCAGTGGTAGAATACCACTGAATTTGAGGTAGAATAATATTTTTTCTTGAAACCCACTTTTGATGTTGTGGAATGGGTGTGCCTGAGCCTTTCTCTGCAGAGCAACTCTGTCAGGAGCAATGGCCATTAGCTCTTCTGCCTCTTCTCAATACTGTCACCCTGCCTGTGAGAGCACTTTGCTCAAGAATCTGGAGAGAAGGTTTATCCCTCCCACTCCAGCTGAGTGTCTGTTTGTGCATCAGGACCTGGGCTGAGAACTGCTTGTTTGTTCCACAGGATAGTGGGCCTTGCTTAGGTGACTGGATGTTTATGATACTATCACTGTGAGAAAGGACCCTTCCCATACTGAGAGATCTTCAGGCTATATTAATGCTGCCTGCCACATCCACTGTGTCTTGCAAACAAATCTCAGTAAGAAAGGTTATCATGGAGCTCTTTAACCAATCCCCTCATACGTCTGTCACGTCAAAGAAACCAATTAGACTGTGCTGCCTGCTTGCCTAAACCTCACTTAGAAGAGAAAGGAGTTGGCAGGATTAGGGCTGCACTGGGAGAGAAGGATATGGTTGTATTTCAGAATCCTTCCCCAGAAGAAGTCACTAGTAACCTTTTTAGTTCTGTTATTTTTCAGTTACAGTAACATTAGTGTAAAGCAACAGGACTTAACACCTGAGCTGCCTAAAGCATTCAAACTGAATGACTCATTTAATCCATTCAGTCTCTTCCTACCCCAACACTTGTCTGCTGATTAGGTGACATTGAATTTTCCAAATAATACTGTATGTTTCTTAATTTTCTGTGATTAATTTATTTAAAGAAGCACATTTTACTCCCCGAAGGAGAAAATAGAGTGTGTGTGTGTTCCAAGGAGAGACATACAGCAAGATATCTGCTTGCAAAGGGTTTAGCCAGAAGGACAGTGAGGCACAGAGAGACAAGGGGATTTCAGAATACTCTATTTTATTGAAAATTTTCACTTAGCATTTTCTGGAAGTTGACTCTGGGATTTCTTACCTTTGTGACACGACAAGTAGAAGTGCAGCACTGACCTTTCTAGAGCCTTAGGGTATCAGAGTTTAGCTCTGCTCTAAAAGTTATCACATTCCACTTTTCAGTAATAGAGAGTACTAGGATGCCCCAGATAATGAGAAAAATAGAAAATGCATTTCTGAAAACTGTCTTTGAATACGTTGCCTTCTTGTCAGCAGTTAAGTAGAGTTAACCTTACTGACTCTGCAATCAAAAAGAAGCATTTCTGATCTTTTGCTTTGTAGTTTGATTGAGGCAGCAAGGAAGGATGTAGGATTCTGTTCCTTCCTTACTAACTGAATGGGTCCAATATGTGACTTCCCAGAAGACTTGTGGAGGGAGTCAGGGGAACAATTGCTTTGTCCCTATAGCTTTAGTCAGGGCCAGACAGTATTTAAACAGCAGAGCTTTTCTTACTGACAAAGCACAAGGAATGAGAATACAGCATTATTTTGTGATACCTGGGTGAGCTAACTCATGATGAGTAATACTAGCCTTATGAAAACAAGCACATTATGTTTGGATTCATTAGGCTTCAAGTACTCACACCTTCCCTAATGGTTTTAGTCACCATTTCATTTACAGAAGTACAGGAGATATAAATAGATATACGTTTCCATTGAAGTATGAACATACATACATGTACTGATGGAGAAATGTTTTCAACAGAAAACATTCATGTGTTGCATCAGAGCCCAGCTATAGTGACTTTAGGCATCCTACAGGGCTCATCTGTTTCTTCTGCAGGAAAAGCCTCTACTGCTTATGGCAATGGGCTTTCAGCTTCTGATTAGGAAAGATTTTGAGCCTGTGTAGCTTCCAGGGAAGTAGCTGGTGTTTCCAGGTGCTCAGTACTATTCTGAGAGTAGTTTGGATCTTTTTGTTTATGTTCTTATTAAAGATGATATTCTGGATGGGTTTTTTTGATTCCTTTTTATGAATGTGCCTGGCTTTTTATAAGACACATCCTATAAATTATTTCAAATGCTCCTCATGATTCACAGTACATAAATGTAATGCTTTGGTCAGTTTATCAACAGTCTGCCTAATTCAGCTTGCCTTCTTGAGTATCTCCTGCTGTGTTAGTCTTTCTCAGACCACCTACCAAGCTGCATTTTACTGTTATTAAATGCCTCCATCCCTAAGTGATAGAAGTCTATCTTCTTTAATTCCAGGAACTAATATCTCTTGAGAAAAGAAGAGGCTGGATAAAAAAATGGAGGGGTACAAAGTGTCTGGTTATGCTGCTGATACCTGAAAGAGTGTGTATGAAAATGTAAGACTGTACTAAGAGACCACTGCATATCTTCACTGCTCCCCAGAACAAGGGAACAGAATTACCTACCTTTGTGCCATTAACTGTATACCATTAGCAGGCAATAGGGATTTTTCTCTAGTTTGTATGGTAGTTTTGTACTCTTAAAGGAGAAGGAACTACACAAGAGCAGAACAGAAGATGGGATAAAAAGCAATGAGATAGCTGGTTTTGATAAGATAACTGGCTAGAGCTTGTTTATCATGAGTTCAGAAAATCATTAGATAAGGTGCTGCATGGTGATTAGTAGAGCAATCATAAGGGTGACTGAAGGAGTGGAACAGCAACAGGTAGTGCTGAAAGGTGAAGTAGTATGCTGAAAAGAGACTTTCATAAGGACTGATCTTGTCTTGACCATTAATAGCCTTGGCCAAATGATGAGAATAGTGCTGATGAAAGGTCCAAAGCTAGGAAGCATTTTCAGCATAGAGATGCTTCCAGTAGAGAGGTGGAACTATTGTGCAATTGTCCAAGAGCATGCTATGACCACTCCTGAAATAGCACATACTATTCCAGTCATTCCCAGAATGATGGGTATGAAATGAATGGTGCAGAGCACAGAAAGGTACCAGCATGACCAGTGATATGGGGAATCTATTTTACAGGATATTAAGAGCTTTGCTAGTTCAGTCAGGGAAAATGAGGAAAGAGGGGATATGATTTCTGTCTATAAATACATCAAATCAAGAGAGAGAACAGCTATTTAAGCTTAAGGACAATGTTGGCACAAGAACAAATGGGTATAAACTGGCTGAGAATAAATTAGTCTAGAAATTAAACTAAGGATTTTTAACCATCAGAAAGAGAAGTGACATTCTGTAACATCCTTCCAAGTGAAAAAAAAAAGAGAATTAATTTTAAGATGGAGCCTAATCTTTTTTGAAGGGGCTTCTGTGATGGTGCTGGAAACAGGAAAATTGTGGACTACATGACCAAGGAGTCTTTTCCAGTCTGTGATATCACCCCACTCCCCCTCCCTCACCCTGTACCATGCCGCTTCTCTTTCTTGGTACTCTGAGCTCCACCTGCTCCTTCTCTGAAGGCACCATGGACCCCTTATCAGAATTCTGCATTGCAATAGTTTGTTTTTAATCCTCCCCATATCTCCCTTATTTTTTTCCTTGCCGAGCTTGCTGGGATGTAATGTTTCCCTTCGTGTAATCCATCACAGACACAATGTCGCTTGTGCAAATTAAAATGCACCTTGGAATAATAAAAAAGGGGCTTTTTTTTTTTCTTTTTTTTTTTTTTTTCCTTCCTTCCCAGCAGCAGTTCCTCAACACAATCCATTTGTCTCTGGGAAGAAATTCAAGAATGTTAACCCTTTGTGTGCTCCTGTGGGGTACACAGCACCTCCTGTGGGATCAACTCTTAATGGAGACTTATTCAGTAGACCAAGCTGCCTTGTGTTGTGGACTTTGCAGTTAGCTGGAACTGCAACACACTTCTTTGCTCCTGAACACATTGATGATAGGGTCCAATGCAACAAACTAAGGGTCCTCTGTGTCTGGAGAAAGTGATACAACCCAGTAAAACTACATAACAAACCACATAGTGCTCCATAAAACTTAAATAGTCTGAGTTGAGCACTGTATGTTGGGACCTTTAGAAAGAAACACTGGCAACTAGCTAAGTGACAAAAGAGTCACCAGGCTATTCCATACTGCTGTACAGTTCTGAAGGCTACAGTGGGCCTGTGGGTCAGGCACTGGTCACCTGTCATTTAGAAATAAAGCCACAATGAACTGTTGCTGAATGAATTCCAGTGTTGCTGAGACAGTGCATGTAAAAGGTTAAGTCAAGGACAGGATTTTATTCCTTCTTTCATTTGTGGGGAGGGTGTGAATTTCTCCTCAGTGGCATATAAATTCTATGAGGTTAAATATGCATTTAAAAAAATCTATTTTATGTAACAAGAAAGGTTCAGAATTGGACTGAGAAGTAGGCAGGTATAGAGGATCTGAGTGCATGGCCATAGAGAGGGTGGGGCATTGCACAACCACCTAGGCTGGAATAACATGGGAATAGCAATGAGGACAGTAGATCAAGACTGACTACATTGCCTATGGAGGAGCACTTGTGCTTGGATAGAAGATTTTTCCATAAAGTCATTACTGAAAAATAAGATATCTTTGTAGTTTATGGCATAGGCTTTTGGTTTATGGCTTAGTCTTTTATACATCCTAGATTTTGTTCAGACAAAATTGTATGATTTTTTCTTACTTCCTCAAACAACTGTACCCCAGATGTTGGCTATCATTACAGATATTGTTTTATTTACAACCACAGTAAGGGTCATGGTGCATCATCTCATACTCTGACAGGACCAGTAGTCCTTACTTTCCAGCTCCTCTCTTGCTCATCCTTTTGTAGTTCAGGAGCTTTCTAAGCTCTTTGGTGTGTGACCTTATTGGAAACTAATGTAAGAATGCAGTAAAACTTATAGGGCTTTCTGTGCCAGTCACAGCGCATGAATCATCTGTTTTAACTTGAGCTGATAGTATGTCCCCAGGACAAGATCTAGACTAAGCCATGAAGGATGCAGAAAAGACAGCTAGTGTGTGAAGGGAAAAAGGGCCAATCCAGCTTGAAGAAAAGCAATTCAAAGTTTCAGATCTCTGGCAGATGCAAGATCACCATTGTTCTTCATCTGTATTTGGGATAACAAAGCCAGGGGTGGTTAGACAGATGGGCATGTGTCCAACAGTAAGGAAACACACGGGCATGCTGAACATCACCACCTAGGTGGCCCAAGGAAGCTTCTCTCTCTTTGTGCCAGCCCAATTTTGCTCTCACTGATTCCAGTCACCTCAGCCATTTTACTGTGCTGTAGAGGCTGGGTAGGTGGCTGGAATTCACTCTGTAGAGCAGCAAATTCTATTTCTAAAATGTGGTTTCTCTGATCAGCAAGGCTCCTCTATTCTTCATTTTCTTCAAAAGTCCCACACAAATGACATAAAATCCTGAGAGACTGTTCCTTTTCAACTTACTGGTTTTTTTTCCAGTTCTTCCTATTGTGAATTTTGTTGTTTTCAAGCTTCATTCTTATCCTCTGGAAAGAATAATTCCAAGTTTGATATCTGCTCAAAATTTTTGGTGCCAAAGAAATAGTGCTGTTTTCTTACAGCGTCACTGTCTTCCCTAATCTCCCTCATATAATGCAAATCTTATAATTCATAAACCCACCATTTTTCTGGTAAACTTTCTATTTTCAGTAGATGCAAAGAAGATTTTAATTCCTCCAAGCCTCGTTTCCAAATGAAACAAGGCTTAAGTGATCACACTGTCTGTCTGTGACTGTCTTTGTCTATATTTTTTCACTTTCCTCACAATAACCTTTGAATTGAACCTCTCAAATTAACTTACCTGTAAGAGATGCAGAGTGTCCTAGGTCTCACAGTTTCCCTGGACAGAGAAGACTATTTTTCAGTGTCTGCACTGAGTAAAACTTAACCTTATTCCTTGTTAGATGGACAGAAGGCAGTCCAGCAAAGAAATCCATGAATGTTCTAATTGTGGAGAAAACTCTGACTGCAGTTCACCTATTCTTATATGCAGCATAGTAAATTCAGCACAAGACACAAATCCATAGGATTTGTGGGATTCATTCATAGCAATGTTCACAACGCTACTTTTAATGGGTTCTGGAGATGGTTTCAGGATTCCCCAGACATACTCAGTTCTACTTCATGTGAATTTTTTTGTTACTTTCTATTGCCTCCTTCCAGACTGGATTTGCATTTTCTTTTATATCGTGTCACCTGACTCCAAAGGCCCTCTCCACTGAATATTCACATTCTACCCATTTTGCTTGTGTTCTTGAGCATAGGGTGTCTTCAGTAAAGCAATTCTTTCTGTTCCTATGTCCATGGCCACCTCTCACAGCAGAAGGGAAAGTAGCCAGTGGTCCTCAGAGACAAAAGACAAGCTCAGTCTGCTATTTCAGAGCCTTCCTGATTGATAGGCCCTTAGAGTTGTTGTCTGCAGTGAGATGAGGAGTATGCCTATCTAGTTCATGGATAATCTGGTGGAGAAGTATGTGGGTTGCTAGAGGTTTTAGATCATCACGCAAGAGAGAGCATTTACTAAGAGATTGTAAACCATATGGAGAGTAGGGAGTTGTGAAAGTCTGTGTTTGAGTCCTTGCTGTGTTTGAAATTGGAAGCTCACTTCCCTTACAGTGTCTCCATTTCTCCAGATGCAAGCTAAGAGCAGTAAGAGCTGTCTGTGTCTCTTGGCATTAGTGGAGGAAGATAAGATGTGGTAGTCAGGCAAAGAATCACCAAGTATTGTTACCATCCTGTTGAAGAGAAATGGAGTTTAACAGGAATGACTTTCTACCACCACCTGATATTGAGAGGAGTGGTCTGTCAGGCCAGTAGTGATTCAAAGTCCTTCCTGGCTACATGCACGAATGTCTACTGAGTGTCATGTTTTCTGTTTGATTCAGTGTGGTAACAGAGCCAACCCTGGGCATAGAAGGTGATGATAGGGAGCTGGTAAAAGCAAAACTGGGCATGACACTCCATCCCATTCTTAATTCTATGCTGTATATTAATCTTTTCCTTGCTGCTGACCCTTGGACTACACCAAAGGTAGGAGCGAAGCTGCACTGAGCAGAACGCTAATTCATTGTGCCTGCTCCTCACAAAGGAGAGGTGTTTGCTTTTGCAACCCTACCTTCACCAACTACTGCCATTGTCCTGGTGTCCTCCTTCTGTGGGGATGAGGTAAGCCCCAGAAAGGGATTTTTGTTCTCATCTGCAGGATGGCAACTCTTTCTGTGGAGTCTGAATCCAGGGGAATGCTGTGAAGGGTATTGGATGCTATGGTCCTCATCTTCTGGATTGCTCTTTCCTTTCTGTGATAAGGCAGAGTCCTGCTGTACCCTTTGGTCACTACTAGGGCAGTGTGGGAAGAAGTCCATTATTATCTAGAGCTCTCCAATCCATATCCTCTTACAGCTCTTCTGCACTGTCATTCAGCACTGACCTGACCCCATCTATTGAATTCAATGCACTCTGGAGCAGTTGATGCTCTTAGCAAACTGGAGAGAAATGACTACCCCTTTATCCCCTGCCCTCTTCTGCAGGAACCCAGGGAAGATGAATAAGTGTTATCTCAGAGGAGAAGTAGCTTGATAGTTGTGCACTTCTCTGGAAAGCAACCACACTGCCCTGTGCCCACATCTTGTTATGTGCTGGCTTCATTTTTCTGACAGCATGAAAGATGGTTAGTTTTGTTCCTAATGCTGTTATCATTTATCATCCTCTTGTAAAGCCAGAACCTGCTGCTCACCCATCCTCCCTCTGTGCTAGGTTTTCTACTCACCTTCCACTCCTGCCCTGGTAGGGAAACAGTTTGTATGTCAGAAATAAACTGTCTTTCCACTGGGTACTAGAAAAGACACAGCCTCCTTTCTGCTCCCTGAAGCGACTGCTGTGACCAATGGTGACTGGGTTTCAGCTCTTGGGCTTTGGAGGAGCATCTCCAATCATGCAGTGCAGAGCTGATGGTAAGTTTGCTTGATAGCTGATCTTTATCCCATAGAGATGGTAGCTGGTCCTGAATCTGTGGAACTCTTATACAGCTGGTCTCTGAAGAAGGACATAGCATTCAAATGCTAGAGATGAAGAAAGGGATGCAGTGTGCAAAATCCCTACCCTTCAGTTTAGTGTAAGTCCCTCAAAGCTGCTTGGGCTATAGCATGCCTCCGTCAGAGCTGTGGAGTATGTGGGGCTAGAACATAACTAAAAGAGCATCCTGCCATCTCCTGTCTTGCATCCTGTCCCAAAATAATCCACAAGCAGCCCCCTACCTGCAGATTAGTGTTCCATCAGTTTCTGTGGGCAAGCTGAAATAATGCAGAGGCAAGCAAAATTAACTGTGGGACTTGGAGGTGACAGGTTGAAGAAAGGAGACAGCATTCACCCCTTTCTTCCCATTCTGGCAATGATTTCATATAACAACAACCTGAAGCTTGCAAAAATGTAATTTGGAGCTGGAAGTATGCAGCACACTGCTACTGTTTGTGGTGCAAACATGAACTATGCCAAAGGATTTGTTCTCCTCCCTTCCCTGTCTCAGTCTTGGTTCAGCAGTAATGATGAGTCTCATCTCTAGAATCCTACAAGCATTGTACTGTGTTTCTAAGTATTGTGTACACCCTATATGGACTCCTAAGCCTGTCTTGGAGAGTCAGGCTGTCATGGTAAGACTGCTTGCAAAAGGACCAGCTTTGTGAGGCTTTTAATTACATGATCTCCTTTCATGGGAGGACTGAATTTGGTGTCCTCTTAGTAGCTTAGAAGTGCATGCATTGCAAATTTGCTGCAGGGTTGGTGGCACCATCTCTGATCTTCAGCTTCATTTGGATCAGGTTGGCCATAGACTATTAGGTGTTTTCTAGGAGAGCAAAAGTTGCACTGGCTGGCATATCTAGACAGTACTTCTCATACAAGCTATAACTCTGCATTGCTTACCAGCTGGAACTGCAATGCTGAGAAAAGTTGCATTAAATTAACTCCCTAACACAGCACTAGCTTTTCTCTTGCTGGGCTCAGAAGGATTATGAGAGGTACTGATCTCCAGGCAGTAGCCTGTTTTGGTATGAAATCTTCCCATAAGTGGAATGATCTCACTCCATGGGCAGGCCATCATCCTTTTCCTATGCATCTGTCGGAGCTGCCAGCATTAGATTCTTACTATCCTTATTTATAGAGCAATATAAATGTTCTGAGCACTTCACAGATACATAAAAGAGAAGATTCCCACTCTGCAAGGAGCTAACAGTAACTCAGATATACAGGAGTCATGGGACAATAACTCAAGTTCTGAGGAAGGCAGGCATGGTGGAAGAGGAGTTCAGGGCAGAAGACTTTGCAACAGGAGGCTGTGAGAAGAGGGAAACTATTGGCAACATTTTGGTGCAGGAAGCAAGTGTGGGTGGTGTGGCCAAGGTGATGATGAGAGAAGGTAAGAGAAGGTAGCAAGATAGAAGACTCAGGAGTTGACTAGGAAGAGAAGGGGAAAGTGTAGATAGTAAAACTGCTATCACTGGGTGGATGAAAAGCAACCTAACTAGAAATGCTCCGTTCCTTTTCTGCTCCCAGCACTGAGAAAATTGAGAACATCTGCACCCTCCTCACTCCCCTTCTCCTACTGCTCTGGCTGCTGAGAAAGAGAGGGAATGATGTTAATGACTATCATTAGTAAGTACTTTCAGTTCATCTGCCAGGAAGGGACAAGGGCTGCATTTGCCAGAGAAGTTCACTTGTAGTTGGTACAGTCACTCCAGAGAGGGCCTTGCCTTCACAGCTTAGATAGAGATCACCAGTTCCTGAAAACCATTCCCATGCAGTCACAGGTAGCCCAGTGCTGGGATTCACGCTGTCACAACGGCAGGCACTGGCTGTGGGCATTGCAGGGCTGCCACCATCAGCCTCTCAGAGCTGGCACAAGAACTGTGGTGTTTTTAACTCAGTGACTGCCAGGGACTGAGTGTAACACATCTCTTTTTTTCTTCATGACATGTTAAGTGAATCCTTACATTGTTTCTCTCTTCATCTCTAGTTGCCACTGTCAGCTTGTGGATCCCTAGGCTTGATGCAGACCCTTGTTTGAAGTACATCTAAGCTTAACAGTAGCAGAGATGCTTTTTATTTTTTCACCTTTCTTTTATAGATCCACGTTCCCTTGTGAAAGGAGTTACAGCCTGCAAGTCAGCAGTATATCCTGTCCAAGTCAGTGCATGTTGTCTGTGCTGACCTTCCTCCCTGGGTGTTCTGGTGATGGTGGAATGGGGCTGCAAGGTTTTGCTTTTTTGTGTGTCTGTGGTAATGGGCGATGACTGCTAGACAGAAAGACACCCTTGTCCTCCCACCTCACTTCCTCCTCTGACTTTGTGCCCTGCTTGGGACTAAGTACTTCTGCCACCTTTTATTAATCTTCTCCTGGGACAGCACTATCAGTGGCCCATCAGCATTCAACATGCCCTCAGTCACTAGCGTTAACTCGATTAGGGCATTGTGGAGTGACTTACAGGGGAAGCTCTTCTCCACAGGCAGTATTTGCATACAGTGATTGATGCTGATATGTCCTCTAAACACATCCGCATTTTGCATTTTAAACAAAGCAATTTCTGTAGAACTGCTCCCTGTCACTCAGTGGGTTTCCCAATGCCAGCATAGGACATACCTTCCCTTTCTTAAAATGGCCCTCTCTAAGAGGGTTCTCAAGTGGGATGAAGAGAAGGCCACTGACTCCACGTTATATTTAAGGGGAAGGGACAAAAGTCTGCTGTGTGTCTTGGCTTATGAACTTCATGGCTTATGAACTTGTGGACAGTTGTGGGCTGTGTGGGCAATGTCACATAGTCAATGGGCTTTCCACCAAGAAGGTCAAGCTTGAATGGGATGCTGTCCTGGTCTGTGCTAGAACAGACCTAATTCTGTTCAGTGACTTTACTTTTCAGCTCAGTTTCTTCTAGCAATCTGCACTTTCTGGTTAGCATCATGTTTTCACAGACAGTGTCTGCTTCTGGCAGTGATAACACCCCATGTTTAGGGTTACTACCAAGGACTGGTGTGCAGACCAAGGTCACTGCTAAATCTTGTGTACCATGTTGGGGGCACAGAAAGTAAAAGAACACACCTGAGGGAAGGAGCAGACAGGACAGGTGACCCTAAAGTGACCAATGAGAGATTCCATCCCATATATGTCATATTTGGTATAAAGGTGAGGGATCATGAGGGTCAAACGCTCTTCTTCAGTGACTGGCATCTGAGGAGGACTTTGTCCATTTGCTTTCTATCCTGATCCATATGCTCCTAAATCCAGTTCCAGAATCCAGCTCCTGAATCCAGTTCCCAACTGCTGCTGGGCCCAGTCTGGGGTGTCCCCAGTGCCTGCTCCACAGCATCACTGGTGATGGTGAAGTAATTGCCATTGGGGGTGTGGGGTTCAGTACTGATTTTGTATGTATTTATATATATATTCCATTTTATTATTATTATTCTTTTCATTAAAGCTGTTCTGTCTTTTCTAATCAGTAAGTCTCCCGTATTCCCTTTCTCTTCCCTTTTGGGGAGGGTGAGGAGTTAACAGAGAGTGTCTGTTATATATAGGTCTAGAGGGCTGACCTGACTCCAAACATTGACAGATGCATAGTCTGAAGTCTTCTGTGTGTCCTTGAGTCTTTCCTGGTCAGGCTCAGGATAGACTCACCCCTCACTCACCAACATCTCTCTGTCTTGGAAATACATGAGCTGGCTTGCACCCATGCAGCACTGAATATATGTGTGTATTATCCACATGTAATATGCATATGTATAACATATATGTATATATATTATATGAATGTATTGCCTGTGTATACACACACAAGTATATAAAAATATCCACATTGCAAACTGTCTGAACAAGCAAGAGATACCATATTTTTGTCCAGTTTCTACTGGGGATTTTAGTGGCAGGACATGTTCAAGTGAAGGCCTCATTTGGAGGTGGTGTCCTGAACCATGTCCTTCTCTGAAGAGAAGACTGTGCAAGGGAGGAAATGGGTGAGTTTAACTTCTGTTTGAAGGAAGGGCAAAAGGAACAAAATTAAATCTGTGGTGATACTTCTGGTATTGCGGCTTGCTTTGAAAGGCAGGAGTTGTTTTGTCTTCTTTTATTGTATCCTAAGTGTTTCCTTTCTTTCAAAACAAAAGAAATTTGCCCAGAAGGTAACCCTCTTTGAACAGCAGCAGTGACTTATCTATAATTTAGGCTGGAGGTTTCCTTGGAGCATCTACTCAGTTCTCCCCTTTGTCTGTGGCGTGCAGGGTTCACTGTGGAGCCTAAATAAAAAAATACATGAAAATAAATTACATAACACTGTTCAGAGGTCCCAGAAAGATCTCCTAGAGGCTGCCAGTGCTCTGTGCATTCCAGTTGCTGGTGGCTTGCTGCACTGCGAGGGCTTAACACTTTCAGCAAAATTTAGATGTCTGTTGGCATGGTGCTCCATTGAGAACCAGAAAAGTTTTGCTTAGAATTAGTGGGAAATACCTGGTTTCACTCATTCCTGTAATTACTTTCTCATCTTTGTGCCTATGTCAGAGGACTTGTAATCTACTGCTGGTTGCCCATTTCATGTCTGAAATCTTTGTGGTTTTGCAAAGCTAGGCACTTTATTGGGCTCATGGTATCTGGCTCCATAGGTGTGGGAGCTCCATGGAGAAGGTGGTCCTTGCATCTCCTGCCACACCATATTAATTTTTCAAATGTGATAAGCTCAGCTTTGCAAAAATAACATATTGCCCAAGACTTGTTCTATTTAAAATTGTGTTCAAATAGTCCAAGTGCCCAGCGACGTGGGCTGAGGGGAACGGCTCTGCAGACTTCTTTCACTTGACTGGCAGCTGGCTTCCAGAAGTAATTATAGCTGTTCAATGCCATGGTACATCAAACCTCTTGGGGATTAGTGAGGCATCAGGTGAACAGTGACTCAGAGGCAAGAACAGAGCTGCTCCAGTTCCCAGACCATAAAGGCCGTAAGCTTCATAAATCCTAATACCCACTTGGACTTGGGTCTGAAGTGAAAAGGAAACATTGCAGTGACTTTGCAAAGGGTGTTCTAATTTTTCGATAAATCAGACAGGGAAATTTAGACTTTAGGAGTTTGAAAATTAATTGCATTGCCATCGTGTGGATGCATGGAAGCTAGTGTCTACTCAGAAAAATTCTGGGACCTTAGTTTCTTACTTAGAAAGGAAAACAAATTCCTGATAGTTATGAAAGTTGTTAAATCATAATGCTTAACAAAATATGGAGTGAAATTATAATAACAGTTTAACTATGGTAGTTGAGTAAACACTGAAGTTAGTTTGATCAAAGTGATATGGGTAGTTAGTATGAATTATAGTTTAATGTGTTCATTAATGTCACTACTTAGTTATATTTGGTGCTTACAGAACTACATGTTAGAAACATTAAGTACTTAGTAAATTAATATTCAAAATAGATAAAGTAGTACAGAATCAGCATCAATTCTTTGATGCCTCCTTCAGGGTGGTGTTACCAGAAGAGGTATTAGGAAAAATCCAACCTGCTCTGTTTGAATAATAGAAACTGTTAAAACTGGTAACTTAAGTTTATACTCAAGTAAATGTGGTTTTCTGTAGTAATTACTGTACCAGAAGCAAAGCTGCCAAAGTAATGAGTGTTAATTAGACTCTATGTAATCTTAATCTAAATCAATAATGACTAGGCAAGAAAGGGTAGGTTTGCAAATACTTGTGGCACAATGATCTAAACAGGAGAAGTGAAGCTGTCTGTGATAGTGTCTGTCTGTACACCTTTAGGGCATGTCAGCTCCAGGGTGGGTGCGTCTGCACCTCCAGCACGGGTTTTTGCAGGACACATACCAGAGCTTTCCAATTGAGATCCCCCTGCCTTTACCCTCTGAGGTTTTCCCACAAGTAGGAATCTAGACATATTGCCTGGCTGCCCCGGAAGAAACGCGTGCTGGATTTTGTCTTTTGCTTCAAGATCGCTTGCTCCCAGTTCCTTGAGTGGAGCTTGCTCTGTATTTATCACCTCTTCTGCTTCTGACTTGTCACATCCTGTCTGTGTCCTCAATAGCCTGCTTATACCTTGGCGAGCATCTTTCTTAGGTCACTGCTCCCTCCCTACTACTTGTTCAGAAAAAGGAGCTGTGCTGCAATATAAAAGAAAATCCTGAATCAGTGGGGAGAGGGGGTGTATGGGAATGCTTATTGCCGGGGAAAGCTTCCAGGCACAGAACCAAGAAAACTGCTGAATCATTCTTTTTAGTGTATCTTGCCAAGGAAACTGAAGAGATCATCTAGCCTTTTGTTCCATTCTAAGGCTCCATCTGGATCAGGCATTGTCTAAGGGTTCATGGAGAAAACTCTAAATTGTTCCTACAGGCTGTTGCATGGTCTTGACATGGTGAAGCCTATTTTGCAGTAGTTTAAGTAAATAGACTCCTAGAATATAAAGTTGTCATCTGTTAAGACTGGAACCAGTGAGGGACCAATGCTGGAACACTAGGATATCAGGTATGATTGCCATTGCCATTTTCCTCTGTACTACCCATCATGGCAATACAGTTATTACATTAGTAAATACCAGTATTTTGCTTATGCATTTTTTCTCAGAACAGAATTAGGTGGAACAGGGGAGGATGAAAAGCCATTTTTTTTTCTGTAGGATGTAGACAAATATGCACAAAGTAATGAGGAATGATCTAAGCAGGAGACTTCAGAAAAATCAACAGGACTTTTAAGGTACTGAGCAGCAGTAGTTAGAGGGCAAGGAGATCAGAACAAAGCTAAATAAATTCTTTGTGCAAGTCCTTTCTTGTGCTTCTAATTTTACTTGATAATTCAACCAATTTACCTGATACAAAGTAAAGCTCAACGGTCTGTGACTGCTCAGATCACCCCATATGCCTTTTTTAGAAGAACTTACAGCACTTGCTGCCCTTCATGACTCCAATAGAACAGCTGATTTTAATGAGAGAATGCATGCTTTTAGCAGCCTAGCCACTTCCATCCCAAACTCCTACAGATCTCTTGGAGGTACGTACACTGTGCTGGTGATTTGTTATTCTTTAGCAGTTTGTTCCAGCATCTGCTCTCCTATCACTTCAGTCTCAGAAAGCATCTCATCTTCATTACTTAAAAAGGGTAATTCTAGGAGAGTGATGTCTCAAGCAGGTCTCTCTCTGATGCAGTGTGGCACAGAGAAGCACTATCTTTTCACATCTGAGGAAGTACTTGCCTTTAAGGCCTGCTTCTCCAAGAGAGCCTTTTTTTGTGTGCTGCAGTGACATTTCTAGTCAGCTCTTCTCCATAAAGAAGAGTACTCGGAACACATATACCTGGGAGTATGTCCTGGGTTCAGGTGAATTATCACAAGCAGCTGCTGGCCCAAGCAGCTGGGAGGGGCCATAGCTGGGATAAACAACTGAACCAGCCAGTGGGATAAACCACAGCAGAGTAGGGGGGAACTTGTGGCTTGCACAAGTGTTACACAGGTTGAGCTATATTTCAAAGGTAACTATAGTTTTTGCTGCTGTACCTTTTGCTGAGAAGCAGTCCTAGAACTTCATTACACTGAATCTAATGCCCTTCATTCTCTCTGGTTTGGATTCTTTGCTTCTGTCTGTCAAACCCCAGATTTGGGGCAATAGGTTGAATTCTACTTCTCAGCTAGAGATGATGATTCCAGAGAAGAGATAATATGGTGAAGGTATGGGGAAATCTCTTGCTGATAGGAAAAATATCTTTCAGCTTTTCTGTTGGCTTTGAAGAGTGTTGGGTTCTCCCTGCCTTGTTCAGACAGACTTTTCTCATCCCACTCAATATTACCATCCCATCTGGAAGTACAAAATATGCAGTAAAAAGACAATATCTGTCTGTCACCTCTTCTGTATGTTGGAGTCTAATTCCTTAATTAATTTCTTCAGGAAGCCTTGAGCTTCATTGATACTGAAACTCTGAGTTCACACATTCTCCCTTTCATTACATATTTTCCCTGCCCTGCCCTCCTACTTGCAAACCAGGAGAAATTATCCAGGATTCACTCGATGAAGAGAAGGAGCAGAGCAGTCATATTGAGGGCTAGGGTGAGGAACAAGGTGACACTGTTTTCCGTTGTTAATGATTGCTTCTCTCCTTTGCCAGCAGCATGTTGGCCTCCTGTTTGTGTACTGCACTCTCATGGATGCAAAGGTTGATGGTGAAGGCAGAGCAAAAATCTTTGCGTCAATGTCATAGTTTCTTGCTAGGCTGATGAAACAGTCAGTAAAGCTAGTTCTATGCCAACTAGCCAAGGAACAAGCTGTATCATGTCTTTTTATCATTGTCCTGCTTCTCTCATTCCTTTCTCCTTGAAAGCTCAAAATACATCTAAGCATAAAGGCAGGAACCTTCCTAGTCATAAGAAATGATCCAGCAGAAATAAATGGTACCTATGGACTGGCAGAGAAAGAATATAAAGTCCATGTCTTCCCCCTCCAATTAAGAAGTGGAGGCTGGGGACTGTGAAGAGAGAGGAGTAACAGAAGAGAGATTATTTTTTTTAACCTGCTTAGCAGCAGTAACTGTGAAGCATAAAGGTAACTGCAAAAGGTGATTGACTCAGAGAAGTCTGAAGCACAGAGATACTGAGATGCTGCTTAATGTATTGGAGGTACTACATGTTCCTGACTTGCTGGGTAGCTAGTTACCTGATGAGTGCTCATGGAAAAGATTATTATCTCATTTCTCAATCATGCCTGGGAAATCACCAGGACACTTAAGTGAAGGACATGTAGCCAACTCTGCTCACCTTGTGAAGCATTGTCCCAGCATGTGTTAGCCCCTCACCTTGCCATATCACAGCTGAATTGCAACTGCTCATAGACATAGCCCAGACACTTTCTGTTGTAGTGTCTGTTCTTTGACTCTTCTGATCTTTGAGAAGAGAAATGCTTATCTGCCAGATGAACAATTGATGCTGTGGAGCATGAAGGGCCAGACTCAGTGAAATGACCATTTGCTGTGATGACCTGTGTGAGAATAAATGTAACCAGCAGAGTACGGAACCTGGTACCAAGGAAATGACAGCATGCGTACTTAGCATGGTATCTCACCGACAGCTTGGGGGTAATTTATTTATTCCTTGTATTGAGATAAATAACACACATGGCAGTCAGCAATAGGTAGCCTAGTGCTGTCTTTGTGAGTAAGTCCAGAAGATTGGCAGGAGCAACTTTACAACGTGCTCTAGAACACATGGCAATCACAAACTCCAGTTGTTGATGTCCCCTTTTGTGGACACATTCCATGTGAAAAGTGAAAAAAATGAAGATTGTTCTTGAGTCTATCCAAGCTGATTCAGCCAATGCGGTGATTAAGTCTCCCAAAAATTGAGTGGTCCCAGACATCACTTATTTGAGGTTTCAGACACTTTTTAAGCTATATTTATTTGCAAGCACCATGCCCTGGGGGAGAAGAGGTGAGCCAGAGGCCTGTTTTATATACACCGAGCAGCTATGAAACAAAAAGGAGACTTCTGCCCAAATGCTTGCAGTAGGCAATGTGTAGCAGAAGGAAGTACTGAGCTGGTACAGTTCAGCTTGCTTAGCAGGGGGGCTATCCAGCTGCAATCACTCTTACAGAGTTCAGAATACACTCAGGATATGAAGTTTTTACTCCTTTCACACAGTTTTACTCTTCTTGCAGGGCAGGATGGAAGGCTTGGGGGAGGGCTGCAAAATGGGGCCATATTTGCTTTTCTATTACAATTTTACATAAGATTTTCATAGTTATTATAATAACCTTATCATTTTTGTAATCCCAAATTACTTTGTCTGTCTGCTGAGGTTTTGTTTATCCCTTGCTCATTTACAGCTGACAGAGTACATGGGTCCTCATGTAGTCAAGGCATTTTCTTTTTCTTGTGAAGAGGCAAGGTGGTCTCTTGATTCAAGAAAGTTGAGAAACAGAGCTCAGTGTATGTCTAGGCTTTATCCTCTCATTTTGACTATGTTTCTCTCATCATTACATTTCTAGGTACATTTAGAAGGTGTTTATGACTTATTTGTAAAATGGTTTGTATCACTATGAACTACCCTGCTGCATGGCCTTGCTGGTTTATGCAGGCAGGATTTTAATGTTCTCTTAAGTTGTGCAGTAGAGTCTGAGGTGAGCATGTTATTTCACAGGTTTGGCAGTTTGTCTAACTGACTAGATCTAGTCTGACTGTGGACTGTGTCTCAGGCCTGTACTTCATTCCTGTCTGCAAATATAAGCTTGAGAATGAAGGGGTAGGATAACCTGGCCCAAATGACAGTAACAGTGTCATTGTGCAAATGACAGCCCTCCCCTTGGTGTTACTTGGTGGCATTGCATTCCTTGCAGCGCTGGAAAGCCGGGACATCCTATCAGGGCCTCAGCAATGGAAACAATAAATTGTTAACTGTGGTCACCCTTCTTCCAAGTGGAAAGTATCCAGAACAGTGAGGTGGCTGCTAGACAATGGGGAGGGGGTGGTGGTGGTGTTTTTCAGGGAGCTGGAACATTCTACTCCACATTGGGTTTGGAACAGCTCAGTGTGGTTGGCTGCCACAGGAGGCTGCATATTCACTGGCTACCTCCCCACCTACACGGGCAATGTGCCAGAGACAGGACAGGAGGAGGGAGGCAGGAGAAAGAGACTATCACAGCAGTGAAGAAAGAAACATTATCAGAGATTAGCAAGGGAAACAGGCTGGATCATAGTAGGTGCCTCACCATGAGAAATCAAGAATTGTGGTTGAAAGAAGAAATGTGCAGAAGCAGCAATAGCAATTTAGGATTTTCTGTGGCTAGAAATAGTGAGTCTGAGCTGAAAGTGCTAAAGGCAGTGGAAGAGCTGATGCATGTGCTAATGCTGTTCCCAGAAGCATCGCTCCCTTAGGACACTGATGAATTTTTATGATGTGATGACAAAAACAATGGGGGAAATGATAAAAACAATGGTGAAAATAAGTGATTACCCCAGGCTTGGTTATAAGGGTTCATTAGATTGAAAAAAACACCTGATGAAATTGTACTTCTTAAGACTGACCCAAAGGATCATTGATTTGTAGTAGCATTAACCACTAACGAAAAATATAAACAAGAGTTTGGTTAATGTGTTTGAGTTTAATAATGTAAATGGCAACAGAAAATTACTTGCAGCATTGACTGTTTTCAGTGTTGTGATGGAAAAGAATTTACAGTGCTGGAAATGTAATTATTGAAGGTGATTATAATTTTGGCTTCAGTTAAATTGTTTTCCTTCCAAATATAACACTCTTCACTCCAATGAGATTATTCATAACTTATGTATTGCACTTGACTTAATTGGCATATGGTGTAAATTAACCCCACTCAAAACCATGATTTATGTGCTTTGTTCTAACTGATCTATTAAATGCAGCCTTGTTTTGTGTTGATTCTTGCCAATTTAGGCAAAGTGATTTCAGTTTGTTCTGTCCTGGTGTCTCCTTATCTGATCACTTCCCTGCCTTTTATTATTCAACAATTGCAGTTACATCAGGAATGTGTGATAAAGCTTATTGAAAATGTAATGCCAGTTTCTTGAAATCAGAGAACAAAATGTGTAATAATTTCATTCATCAGAACAATGCACCTGATTCTGAGACTTTTTATAAAATAGTCAATGTGCTGATTTTTTAAGCATTTAGAAAAGCAAGAGTGGTATTTCTGAATTCAGCAAGCTGGGATTTCTAAACAGAAACCAGCTTCTTATTGTGCAATAGGAAGAAATACATTAAAAAAAAAAAAAATCCCTTATTCATTACATCAAGGAATGCATTAAAATCTTCTGTTTTTAAAACACTTTTTTGTGTTATAATAAAAGGATTATGTCAGAGAAAGGCCAAGATGCCTTTTTAATTTCCTCTGTTTCAAATGGCTGAAAAAGAGAAAAAAGATCTGTTGGGGAAAGGGCTGCATCCATGTAAATGAAGAAGGAGTCCAATCTGTTACTGTTATTATTGTTAAGCAAATCTAGTTTAAATAGGCTAATCTTGTTTCTAAGCTATTTTGAAGGTAAATGTGAAGTGCTATGAATGAAAGCGTAACTAAGAGATGCAATGAGTGTGCATGTTTGTGTGTAGAATACTAGGGAAAGTGAGGGCTATATCTGTCTTTGTATCTCAGATAGGGACTAAGTTTTTGTACTTGTCTCTGAAGCATCAAGATGAAGTGGTGGAAGGTAGACATTTGCCTTTCTCATTATCACATTTTTTTCTAACTTAATCAGTGCATTGTATACCAGTGAAGGGGTAAGGCTGGCAGTCCTACTTCCTCCTGAAAAGAAATGACTGTGGGTGAAATAGAGAGACCTAAAGATTATGAATGCTAGGGAACAGTGAGCAGGGGACTGTTTGTTTTGTTTACAAGCTGTAGGAGCATGAAATAAGATGAGCTGTGATGGCATGTTCAGAACAGGCCAAGGAGATACTTTGAGCAGTGATACATGGAACTCATTGCTGCAGGGTGCTGTTGGGGGATGAATTCTTCTTGTGGTTGAAAACAGGACTGGAGAAACTAATGTAAGCAAAATCATTAGGGGATATTACATGCAAAGACCTCATCTCTACCTCAAGTAGTCTTTGATCCTTAAATCACTGGGGGGACTTAATTATACCTCCTTGTCCTATTTTTTTCTCTGGTCAGCTGTGGCTAGACACTTTAGCAGAGAGGGGGAACTGGCCTAAATGGATCTGTGGTCTGAATCGGCACAGCTGTTTCTGCAAGTGCTGTGCATGCTGCCAGGAGATGGTTGCAGTCGGCATGTGATTGATTAGATTTACGAAGAGCTTGGTGAAGCACTGAAGTCTTTAGCAAATCTGAGATGTGTCAGTGGTAGCTGCTGGCTGTTTTCTCAGTTTTTCTTACAAAAGATGCTTTGAACCTTTGGATAGTTCTGACCTTTCCTGTGACTTCACTCCTACTTAGAATTATTTGGATGCTGCTATTCCCAGAACTGAAGACTTTTATAGCCTCACCCAAGCCCTGTGGAAGGAAGCACACAAAGATGAGAACATGATGGACCTCTCAATGCTGATTAGCACTAATGTAAAGAGACTCGCTGACTGCAGCTCTTTTGCAGCACGGGTGTTGCTTTTGGCTGGCAGCAGTGTTCTGGATCAGGGCTGTTGTGCTTTGCTGAACCATCCTTGTGTTTTCTAAACTCTGCTCGCTTTAGTCACTTATCAGCCTCTGTCTCTTCCAGCCACTCCAGCATACTGCCACTCTAGTCCTCCTGCTGCCCAGGCACGGGTGCTCAGGGTTTGCCATGGTGTCTATTCAGACTGGTTGAAATGGGAATGACTTTCTCTGTAAAGAAAGCCAGGCACACAGCACAACCTCTCCAGCTTTCTGTTACTGGAAAGTTGAAGACTGAAGTTTTTTGTACCTCAGTTGTTTACCGTGATTCTCTGCATGATACCTTAGCCTGAAAGAGAAAAATCTTGTTGGTGTTCATTTTATTTTGTGTGCAGGTAGCCACAAACAACTACTGCAATAGTGTTTTTTAACATTTGGAGCTTAAGAACATATCCTGGCAGTTAAACATGCCTTTAATCTGGGGGAGAGAAACATGTTTAACAGACTCACTATTAATTAGTAAAGAAACCTCATTCCCTCCCCAGATCATCAGAGAAAGTATAGTATTTTTTCTAGTATTGCCTGTTAAGCTTTTCTGTAAGAGGAAATTTCAAGTTGCCCCAGTTTCTCCTAATGCTCTGTGTATTTACAATTAAAGACAACACTCCTTTTTTTAAAAAAAAAAAAATTCAGTGTGAGTGAACATTAGTAAGGGAAGTAAGGAAAGCCTCCAAAAACCTAGACAAAGCATTTCTAGCCCATGGCCTTTCCTGCTGGCCACTGCTAATTCAGCCACCTCCTCCTGAGGGCAGGCTGAGAGGCCATGTGGTTGCCTGGTTTAGACACACCATGCCAGTGACTGCCGTTGCCTGGAAGAAGGAAGGACCTTAGCAGCACTGGCTAAGGGAGGTGTGTGGATATGGCAGTGCTTGCACAGGGTGTGATGCTCTCTGTGCTCAAGAGTCAGAGGGTAGAATAAAAATCTGGGCATCCTTGTTTCTCTTGTGTCTGCCCCAATTACCATAGCACATTTGCTTGTGCCTTCTCCAGAAGGCATGAGCATGCCCTCCTGCACTGCCCGACCACCAAATCAATGCAAATGCCATGACTTCAGCACTTGCACCCATTTTATAAGCACTGGACAGATGCTGTAATGCTTGCAATGCTCATGATATCACTGCTGGGTTTAAGCCAGTGGTCTATTTTATGATTAGAGATTTTGTTTTTCACTGGAACAACTTCAAGGCTTTTTCATTGCTAGCTCATGTTTATTCCTTCCATCAGTGAAGTGGAGAATGTGGGGAGAAAATGGGTGAGTGGAAGAAACAGATCAGCCCATGGCAGAGACTGACAACAGCACCTGTCTAACAAGACCTCAGCAAAGCTAATCTCAGAAAAACTCCAAAGCTTGCTAAGATTTTTTTATTTTGTTCTGGATATGGGAAAACACCAAATGAGCATTTCTAAGTGAGAGGGCTGGGGGTCTCCTTCCCTTCTGCAGCATGCACAACCCATGCCTTCCCCCAGCCCAGCCTCTTCCGTGGGGCTACGTGCATCCCGAAGGACAGAATGGAGCAGCTCCTACACACAATAAACATTAGTCTGTCTGGGTTAGTTTTTTACATTTCTGTGTTTTATTTCTTGTTTTGTTTGAAATGACCTGTACCACAAGAATACAATTTATTTAACAGGGTTTTTTTTTTTTTTTTGGTTTTTTTTTTTTTTTTTTTTTAGGAGCAGATAATAGTTAAGTAGATACTGTTTATTTCACTGTCTATAACTCCCTGCATCATTCTCACAGCCTCTGTCTCCTCTGTATAACCCAGCCACAAGAACAACAGGGTGGCTTTTGGCCATATGATTGATTATAGCTTGTGGATACAAAGTGGAAGCTCTTTTTCTCAGCTCTGATTGGTAATCAAAGCTCAACAAGTTACATTCTAGGGTCTTTCTCAATGACTTTCCCCTCTAACAGCTGCTTACATATTTCTGGTGCAGCATGTTTTTATTTTATATATTTGTAAATTTTTAAAAAAAGATTACTTAGCTTACAAAGAGAAAAATAATGCCTCCTTAGCATGAGCAATACTGCAATGTTCTGATTGTTGTGGGGTTGTTTACTCTAGCTTCACAGTTTTGCTGCAAGGTGTAATGCCCAAGTTTCCCCAGAAACCTAATTCTGTGTGGTATTTTACCTTTTCTTTTAATTGATCCCCATGAAATTTGTTTTGCATTACAGGCCAGACACTGCTGCTCCCAGAGAAGAATGTGCCCAAAACAGAAGGGCTGGTCACTTAGGAAGAATTGCCTTTTGTAGTAGCTGATGGGTATGTGTTTTCTGTTATCTGCACATTCAAATCAGGGGCTGGAGCTGCTTTTTTACCGTAGTTTCTGGACATGGACTTCATGCTTATTCACTGTCACTGACCCACTTACCTCTACTGCTTTGCTTTGCTTTAAGTCATAAAGCCCATTTGTGTCCCAAAGCTCAAGCTCCATCACCTCTTGCCCATGTAGAAAGACAGCTGTATGGCACTGAATATCTGACTTCTATTTTACCAAATGGCATACAGCACCCAGAACCCATTTCCTAGTTGATATCACAACTTCCACATCCCCAGACCTTTTGGTAAGAGACTGCGAGCATTCAAAGACCTAAGCAGTTGCTGAAGGCCCATTTCCGACTTCAGAGTGCACTAAGAGGACTACACGAAAATGCTACCCTTCTCTGCAAGCCCAGCTCACTGCATAGCTGGACATGCTCCTCAGCTGTGGCAGTGTGACAGTACTAGTGATACACAGCAGATCAGAATAACTGGGAAGTGATGCATGTGATTCCTGCACTTAAGGTCCCAAGAGACCTGACCTGATTCCCAATTTAAGATGTTGCAATCCTTTTAAGGGTTAAATCTAGAGAGGTGTTTCTGTCCTAGTTCCTGAGGACCAGTTTGCATTCCTTGATTAAAGAGATTAATATATGCTAATTACTGTCTGGTTCAGTTCCCATCCTATTTCAGAAGCAATGCAAACGTTTCCAGGCATAGTTTCTTCAAGCAATGGGAGATATCCAGATGGGCTCCAAGATTATGCAGCTGTAATGGAGAAAAAGTGTCCTGGAAAAAAAAATGCATTTGATATCTTTGTATATTGTTTTGCCAAGGCAGGAGTTGCCTCCATACCATAGTCCTGCTCTAAATAACCAGGAGTCTCTGTGGGCTAGAAGCTAACTCAGCAGCTCTCTGTAATCATGTTTTGTAGATAGTTTTCCCCTCCATGGTCTGGAAGGCAGGCCTGAGTCTAAATACAAGAAAGCTGGAAGAAGTGGGTTTTGTTTGTTTGTTTGTTTGTGGTTTTTGTTGTTGTTTGTTTGGTTGTTTTTTTAATTGACTCTTTTCTGGGCAGGGCCCAACAGAGTAAGAATCTTAGGATCTTCTCAGTGTGTTTTGGGACACCTACCTTTGCACAGCAGTTCAGGACAACAACGTACTGAGCTGTGTGGGACCTGGCAGGGAAGTAACAGTGGTCAAGTGCATCAAACTTACAGGCAGTAGTGCAACCCAGCAGATTTGTCAGAGCATTTATGACACAGCCAGAAAGAGCTGCACATGGCCAGCTGGCTCAGTAGTGGTGGTGTGCATTTCACTTTGGTCCCTCTAGGTCACAGATGGGTAAAGGGATCATGAGCACAACCAACAGCCTCTCATTTTTGTCCCAGCTGCCTCTGGGAGGGAGCCAGGGAGAGAAGCACAAGTACCTGTTCAAAGCACAAGGCCACTGTGTAATTGCTACCACTGTGAACATGGAACAGTCCTAGCTCCCATGTGCCTTCGGCCCCTTAGGTCTCTGTTGGTTTACTAAAGTGCCTGAAGCAAGACTGTATTTCTTTAGCAAATGAGTACAAAATGAGTGAGAGCAGCTATGACTGCGTAGTGTAGGGTAACCTAATAGGAGACGGAACTGAACTAACTCAAGTACCAGGAGTAGGCTGGCTACAAGGGCTGGGAGGTCAGCATCAGTTAGTACCCCCAGTCTCTGAGCAAGCCTGGTCATTGTACTGCAGCACTTACAGCCCTCCTGTGACACACTCTGCTCCAATAGAAAACAAGCACCATGTGTCTTCCTGATCACATGCCTCAGCCCGGGTTTCAAAGGCTTGCTGTTGGGGACAAGTTACTCTTCTGCTATACCACCTTTCTCCTGGGCTAGCTACAAAGAGGTGGAAGCTTCACGGGCACAGAGGCAGCAGAGCTAGTGGTCTCTCAAATGTAGATTACAGGCTTTTTTTTCAACTCTCCTGCCATGCCACTGACCACAAAACAGACAATACATTCAGGTTTCATCAGCTCAGGTTGGCTCAAAACTAAGTGACCTAGAAATTTAAAACTCAGAGAATGACAACAGTCAGTCACCCACATTCCCCTCTGTCTGCTGGGAATGCAGCAGTTGTGGCTTAGGCAGCAAATCTAAACTGGGGCTTGGAGAGGCTTACATGAGAGGAGTAAGTAAACATTTCTCCACTTCTTCTCCGAACACCTCAAGGTCAGGTATTTGCTTTCCCATCCCCTCTTACCAGGCCCAGGTATAATCTATGCTAGCTCTTGCTGCTGTTGAGGATAATGGGATGAGGCAGGGAAAGACAGTAGTTGGGATATTGGGGGTTTCATGCCACCCTCTAATTTATTTCCCTAGGCTGCCACAAAAAAGCAATCTCTCAGTCTCAAGAGCTGCTGTCTCTGAAAAGCAGTGCCCTTGATTCCTAACTAGCATTTGGCAATAAGCCTAAGTCTCTGTGGAGGCAAACTGCTATCACTTTAATGCTGTCTAGGAAAGCCCTGGTTTGGGGAGTATTTATACTCGGGCAGTAACCATGCAGACAAAGCCTTGTGTTTGCTGCCACAAGGAAGAAGTGGGGGAATGGCACTCAGCTGAGCTGAAGAGGCAGGTCTGATATACTATGGGGTGAGAAATGTGGAAGAACTGTAGTTAGCACCACATAGGACAGGATGCAGAGATTATCAAGTCAACCCAGCAATGAAACATAACATCAGTCTCCTTTCTTCTTGCCATCTGGGAAAGGAGACTTGCATTCTCTCAGGGACACACAGCCTACCTCTTCAGGGGCCTGCGGGGATTGCACATGGGAGGGACTAGCCAGGTGTAACGACACACTGTACAAGGTCGCAGAATATCTTACACAGATAGGAGCATCTTTCCCGGTAAGAAGTGGGGCCTGTATGTACAAGTGTTATCTGTTGCTAGAGGAGCCTGGGAGGCAGCCGTTTTGATCAGGAGAGGTCCAGCAGCGCTGTTCTCCAAAGGAGCATCTGCTCTATGGTTCAAGCCAGAAAGGTGACAAAAATGAAGGACCCTGGCTGCTTCCCTTTCTATCTGACCCCTCAGAACATCAGTGGATAAAGTTTATATTGACTCTAGTCTTCCTCGCTTCCTGCTTCTGTCCCCACTCCCCCTCCAGCACTGTCGGAGGGAGCTGGGGACCAGGCAGCCTAGACAGCACTGAGAGCATCACTGCTCAGAGGGGCTGAGGCTCCATGACCGCCTCAACAAGTGCAAGAGCATATTCTGGTATTTCCCACAGAGAAAACAAACAAACAAAAAAAAAGAGAAACAGGTGACCGATTAAAAGAGTTTCGCCCCTCCTGTACACAAGATTTTGCAGTCACGCCGACAGACAGACATTAAATAATTCTTCCATAATAAATGATTGGAGATAAAAGCCGGCGGTGGCTGCTGCTGCTGTTTGGATTGCTCCATTGTCTGCATCTTTGATTCTAGTTTGTTCCCCGGCCACTGTTGGCTGGCTCTGGGGCTGTCAGACCTTTGCCTCTAGCATTTCTAGGAAGAGTTTATGCATGGGAACCTTGCCCTGCAGTTTGATGCTGTAGAAGTGCTGCACAGCTTTGGCGGCTGTCTGCCGCAGAAGGGGCAAGGTCAGGAGCAGCTTGCCTGCTCGCCGGGGCTCCTCGTTGCGCTGACTCAGCTCGTAGTCCTGCAGAGCTTCGTGGAGAAGGTCCTGGAGTTTCTGCACTGCATCCATGTCCTCTATGTGCATGGAGTCTGGTGGGGGGAGAAAAGACAGCAAACAGACAAGTCAGCCATGAGGAAGAAAATCCTTTATGGTCCTGAAGATAAAGATGCTTTCTTTTCTTATTATTTTTTAAAAATTATTTTTATTTTGGCAGGGGAACGGATGGATGGGACGGGACATTGTTGTTTTGTTGCTTAAGGGGGGGAAGGGGGGAAAAAAAATCCCCACCTTGCTTACAGGTGTTGGTGCTGCTCTGTGAAGTTTGGCATCAGTCCAACAATTTGGCCATAGCAGTGCAGGGACAGTAGGGTTCCCAGGCGTAGGTGACACATTGTGCCCTGTGAGCTACCCACTTTGCTAGCCACCCTAAGGCTGTGCAGGGTCAGCTGAGGGCTTTTCTGACTTGCGCATTCACTTGCCCTCCATGCTCCTTATGGGGAGAGTCACCCTGCAAGGGGCAGCAGCTGCTGTGCTGCCACTTGGGAGCAATCTCATTAAGAATAATTAACACTGCTATAGTGCTTCATCTGTCTAAAATGCCTAATTGCCATGCAGCTGTTCAGGGTGTCAGCAAGACAGAAAAACCCCAGTAGGTCACCGCTAGTGTGCCTAGGGGTGTTGCCAGTCCCACCTTTGTGCATATGCCCTGTTTTCAGAGACTGCCAGCAGCTGCTCAGGAAACTTCCTGCTTCGGGAAAGGAAATCTGCACCTCCTGCAAGGCCTCTTCCCTTAGGTTGCCAGTTAAGAGTTCTATATGGTGCCAGAGGGAGTAGCAGGGTTTGCAAGGCTAGCACAGCAACCTGGAGTATCTCTGAGGCAAAGGCAGTGCCCCAGATCAGCATCAAGCTGAGGAACCCAACTTGAACACAGGCTGCTATACTTGTGGGTAAGTCATGGTGACAGGGCAGCACCAGAGAGCAGAGAGGTTAGGTTAGAGAAGCTAACCAGGCACAGCATCACTGAAGGGTTTTTTCCTTTTCATCTTGCTGATATTTGGTCCTTTCTTACAAGCCTGACAGAGATGGACACACCATTGCTTTGTCTTCATTGTTCAGAGACTTTTAATTGATACTGATACAGATTCCTGCTGCAGAGCCATGGATCCAGGAGCAGCAGTAAAGGGGCACTACAGCAAGCACAAGTGTAGTTGCACCACCTGCCCCTACTGCTGGGCAGTGTAGCAGTGCTCTGGCTCAGCCCACACGCATACAAAACAAATGTGAGGACATGGGATCCTCAGTGTGACAGCAGTGAAGGGGATGAAAGCTGGCTGAATCAATCTATGGTCTAGGGGTGAACCTGTAGAGTAGGGTGAATGGTTGGACACGATGATCCCATGGGTCTTTTCCAACCTAGATGATTCTGTGAATCTCTAGAAATACGTGTCATTTCTATGGAGAGCTCAACACAAATTAGAGACTGTGAGTTTAATAAGATTCATGTACAAGAAATGCTATTTATGATGCATGATTTATAAAGTATACCAACAGCTGGGAAAACACTGTATCTATCGAGAAAGCTGTTTAAGAAGCTGTTTAGAAGGAATGCACTAATTAGAGAATATTCAAGGGTTGTATTTCCATGAAGCTTACTGAGGAAGGACTGTTCTCACCATATTTCTGTAACCAAGACAGTATCTGTATCAGGCAAAGAAGCTAAGAGAAGGGCTAGTAGGTCAGCACAGTGACCTGAGCTAGCCACAGAGGTTGATTCTGAAAATTAGGGAGGGAGAAACATGTTGCCAAGGGAGTCTGGCAACTTCTCCCAGCCAGGCAGCACTTCTGGAAAATTTCCATTCACCATCCAGGAGAAGTGAGTAGGATCTGTTTCCTGACAAGCTGCAGAGGTATCAAGAGCTAGAGCTTGGAGAGAAATGTCCTACAGCCTTTCTCTTTAATGTTCTTCTGGCTAGAAGCACAGTGTGGAGAAGTAATCATGGCCTATCAGAGTTTGCAGATCCCAGCAGGTGCTATAGAAGCACCAGGCAATAAGCCATGCTTCAGGTCAAAGTGGGTGTTCTGTTTTTGAGTACTGATACTGCTCTATAATAGACAGAAACCCAAAACTGTGCCCTTCTGCCACCTGACTTCTGTAAGGTGACGAGACTTAACAACACTAAATAACTAGACATATACAGGGAGAGGAATTGTGGAAAGCCTGCCTCACACCCCGCCCCCCGCCCCGAGTCTTTGCTGAAAGAAGCTCAAAATTGGCAGCTGACTGCAAAAAATAAAATAACATTGCAGGATTAATTTCCTTGCAATCCATCAGTGAGCTGGTGTCGATGGTATTGATAAACTGTTAATTACAAAATCAATAGCTATGAATTTTTACAGCTGTCAGAGCACTGAGGTGGACAGAGGCTGCCTGACCATGCCCCTGAGGGTCAGCTGGCCCTAGAAGTCATGGTTCATGTCAGGAACCCTTCTCTGGCACTGCTGGCATGGGATACAAGGCAGGTGTGAACATGGACAAGGCCCACTGCCTCCTCACCTCACTCTTTTCTTGCAGCTTCTGGTGGGAACAGGAGGAGCATGGATCTCACAGGATCCATTAGTACAGAATTTGCTACACAGCCCCTTGCTAGATCCAGATCCAGACCTTGTTCACTCCATTTCAGCACTAAAATGCATTGGGGAAAAAAAAGGGAAATAAGGTTTGGCCTCTCTGGGATGTCCTTAAATGAACATGTGCTGTATGCTAACCCTGAGGGCTCTTCAATATACAGGTAGATCAGTTTGTATTCCCGAGGAAAGAGGACCTTCTGGCTCTGAAGGGTGACAAGCCTACAGCACCCCTACTCTGTCAAAAAATGGGTGATCATATTGTTGGGACTTGTCTGCTGCTCTGGGCATTACGAATTAATTTCTTAGCTCTCTGAGACGCACTCACTAAAGACAGAGTCCACTTGAATTACTTTTGCAAGTCCCAGCAGGTGTGTCCTTGGTGTGTTACACTGAGGCCTTGGAGATCAGCCACAGCTCTGACATGGTTGGCCTATTGTCAGCTTCTCCTCTAGTGAAGAGTGAGTGAGCTCCCACTTCTGTTTTCATTTGTTTTAATTCATAGAAACAAAGGGTCAGTATACACAGGGCTGCATGGAAGGGAAGAAAGTCCCTAGAAGCTGGGTTGTGTGAGCAATTACACCCAGTAGGGGTAAAGGAAATTCAGGAACTTATCTATATGGGAGGCAAGGTAGAAAGCAGGTGTAGGCAGCACAGGTGCTAATCTAAGTGTTCAGCTTTAAACCCTATCTCTACCTCAAGGGAGCTGAAGCCAGGCCCAGAGATAGTCTTCATTCTTACTGGTTTAGGAATCAGCTGTTTGCCTGCAAGCACATACATGCAGGCTCTGCAAGCTTAGTCCATGTCAAAAACACACCAAGAAAAATAACATATTGAAAGAATGTCAAGGTTATACTAGAAAAATACACTTGCCCTGTTCTGGCTTCTTTATGTGTGTGTTGTGAGAGGCTTTAATTACATGAAAATGAGCTCTTGGGCTTTACTTTCTTATGTTTCAAAATGAATAATAAAGCAGGGTTTTTGTGTTTTATGTTCCTACATGGCTGCACTAGGAAAAACCAGTGTAGTCAGAATGGCTGTTCCCATCCAGCTGAGAACATGCTTTGGCCCATGCCTCCTGATGCTTTATCTTGGTTTCTTTACACCATGGCACTGGAAGCAGAACTGCAAAACAGCTGGTGAGTGTTGGTTGTTCTGCTCTATCTTTGCTCAGCATTTCTCCATTCTTGATACAGACTGTCCCATAAGGCTTACCCTGGGCTTAGTCCTGAAAGCACACAGCGAGCAACATCAGCAGAGAGTAATTCTGTTGCACTGTGAAGAATCTGACAGCACCTTGTGTCCTGCAGTGTGTCTGCTCATAGATAAATGTCAGATAGATGTCCCAGTGTGGCATTTGTCCCATCCCCCTGTCATAACCACTACCTTAGCACTTCAGCCTTGCTGAGGAGCCATTCTCCCTGTTTAATCCTGTGACCTTCCTGGTAGACTGGAGGCAGGTTCTTTAACAAAAGTTGATTACATCTCCAAAAGCCACGGTCCCACAGTCGAGAGAGACCAGCCTTGGCCATCTGCCCATCCTGGTTCAGTGGCAAAGTGAAGGCAGCAATTAGAGGTAAAAAAGCAATATATGAGAAATTGAAAAAGGGAACTAGATAGCAATTTATATGAATCAGAAGTTATGAAGTGTAGAAAATCAATAAGGGAAGTGGAGGACATTGGAGAAAAATCCATGGCTGGAAGACCTAAGAACAATAAAGAAATTTTACAAATATTTAAGAAATAAAGAAAATGACCATTTGTAAGGAGCCTCTTTTCACCTGGAGATGATTAAACTATTTAAACTATTAATAGCAGTGCAGAGGAGACAGAAGTCCTCCGTTAGTATTTCTGTCCTGTTAAGACAAAAGAAACATTATGTACCAATGTTATATGAAGATGATAAAGACTTCTTAGTCTGTTGTTTATTCAAGGTGTTAGTTAGACATGTTAAGCAAAAACTTCACAGAAATCATCAGAGATGGCTAACTTGACTTTGAGAGTTCTAAAATTGTTGGCTGAGGCCCATCTAGGGCAGATTAATGTTTTAGAAGTTTTTGAGAAATTCACAATGACTGGGAAAGTTGTAATGATGCACATATCTTCCTAGGTCTTATCTGATAATTTCCATGTTAGCCTGAAGGGAACCAGGGCAAAATAAAGAGGAAAGAAAAAAAAAAAAAAAGTTACATTCAGTTAAGACTTGTAAGATGCTATTTAAAAGACATGTAGGTGTTGCACTTAAGGATATGGTTTAGTGGTGGACTTAGCAGTGGCTGCTCTCCATTTTAAAGGTCTTTTCCAATCCTAAATGATTCTATGATTCTACTGCCGGTCAACACGATACTTTGGAATAGAGGTCTTGTCAAACAAACCTGATTTAATTACAAGTTTAGCTGATAAAGTTAGCTGCATAGATATAATAGACTTAGGCTTTTATAAGGCACTTGGCTTGGCACCACAGGACATTCTCATTAAAAAATTAGCACTATGCAATATCAATAAAGCACACTTCCAATTGATTAGTAACTGGCTAGATGACAGATCTCAAAGTAGCTATCAGTGGTGAATCATCCCTGAAGAAGGAGCTTTCTAGGGGAAATCCACAGGGATCAGTAAAAAACCTACTAAACATTTTTATCAATGAGCTGTAAGTAATTTATTAATTTCTTTCTTATTTACTTTTTTCCTTTTAAATTGCTGCTGCCAAGAAGTATGGATGGCAAAGAGGAACAGAATGGTGTAAACTGGTAAGAACAGGGCATCCTCACAGCATTCTGGACCACTTGCTTACACCTGTAAGTACCTACAGCCAACTGTGGAACAAGAACTTTATCATGTCAAGCTGTCAGGTTAGACCTGGGGTTATAGGACACAGCTCAACAAAGACCAGCATTTGGAGGATGAACTCAGGCAAAGTGACATCAAAGATATGGTGCCTTTTTCTTTTTTTTTTTTTCAAACTGAGAGAACAATCAATTATTAGAGTCAGCTACCATGAAAGATGGAGATTCTCCCTCTTTTAATCCCTTCAACTTCACACAGAGCATCTTTCTGGAAGGTGGCTTTAGCCAAACACAGATATAGGACTCACTGCTGGGCTTCAAGGGTGAATTGCGTGACCTGCATGATGCAGTTTGGCAAGGAGATCTGATGTGAGACAATGAGACTCAAGGGATGTAGAGGGAGCTCTCGTCATGCAGCAGCGTTAGCAGTTTCCCTTTCAGAAGGAACTCCTGAGAAAATATGTGTCTGGCTTTTGTGCAACATGAGTGTAATACATAGCACCTTTTGTGTCTCCCACAGCCTGCTGGATTGAGGGCTGCAGCAGATGGAAGACACTGGGCTGAGGGCCCTGGCCTTTCTCATCCTCTTCACAAGAAGGAACAGAACATGTAACATCAGGCTTCTACCAGCAAGTCTTACCCTCTACCATCCAGATCCACACTGTCTCCCAGTTAAAGGGGGATTCAGTGTCTGTGGTCACTAGACGTTTCCAGGAAAGAAGTATAGTGACCAGGAAGCCCCAGTCCCACAGTTTTTGTGGGATTTGAAATTAGGACCATAGTTTCCTTGTTTGCTGTAACTGACCAACACTACTGCAGGTGTGGCCCACATGCCCTTTTCTGAACTGATGGCAGTGGTGTCAGCTTGCTAGTGGAGAAGGGCTCCACGGCCTTTCTTTTATTTCCAGAAACCAGCAGCCTACCCAGCCCAGTCTGGTTCTACTTCCTAATAGAGGGGCAGAGCACAGTTGGGGCTCTAGCAGCAGCAAGCCTCAGCTCTCCCTGTTCTCCAGCTTAGGTCTTACTCTGTGGACAGAGAGGAGCTTTGAGGATGTTACATGACACAGGCAGAACAGTCTTGGGCAGAAGGCTCAAGTTTCCTCCCAGGCCAGATAATAGTGTGGGCCTTGACTCCCTGATTGTGAGGCTGGATGGGCAAGGGCTGTACCTGAGTTGGCAAGGGCCAGAGCTTTGAGCGTGACAAATTCCTCTTTTTCCACCTTGAGCTTCTTGTAGCGGCGCACCAGTTGCAGGATGGCCAGGTAGAGCTCCAGCAGCCCTGTCAGACGAGAGTGCTCTTCATCCATGATGTAGTCCTCAGCATAGACAAGCTTGTCCTCATACGGCAGTGAGCGGTACACAATGCCCAGGATGAGGATTTCCATCCAGGCACTCTGCAGAAGGCTCATCTGGTCCCCAAGGGAAAGGTTGGAGAACCCTGATGGCAAAAGACAGGGTCAAACAGGTATGCAGCAAAGCCTTTAGGAGCCTGTGGTCCTTAGTTTCCCTGGGATTCACCCCAAGCACTATCCCCCATTTGTCTGCTGTTTTCAAGGGAAAAAACAAAACAAAACAAAAACAACAGCAACAACAACAACAACAAAAACAAAAAAAAACCAACCCCACAACAACCAAAAAACAAAACCAAAAAGACCCAAACCAAACCAACCAACCAAACAAAAAACCCCAAAACCAACAACAACAACATAAAAACCCCAACAAACCAAACAAAAATTAACTTACTGAAGTGACCCTATCTCTGTGGCAATTGGCACATGTGAATCTGTGAACCTTACCCTTCTCTTTGCTCCCATGTCCACCCACAGCCTCAAATGGGAGTTCTGATGCTCTGACTGTGTTTATGGCAACCAAAATAATAACCTCTTTTCAATGATCTTTGCTTCTTCTATAGCAGCAATTGTTTTGTACCACATCATCCTGCTCACTGTTCCTCTGTGGTTTTGCACTACAGCCTATTTAGTCTGCCCTTGTTGACCCAAGAGCAGAGAAGAGCTCCAGATGGCAGAAAAGAGGGCTTCTGATAGGATGGGAGGGAACGATACAGACCTGAATTATGAGCATACCACAATCTCTCATTTTGGCCAACATGAGAAAAGGTCCCGAGACAACGAAGCACTGAAATGTATCCAAAAGCTGAATACATTTGTGAACAGATTAATCTTTTCTTCGTCATTACTCCCTGAGCTCCACACCATCAGCTTTCTGCACCTCACAGCCAACAACCCTACCCAGCATCAGAAATAGTTTCATGGTGCCATACAAGTACCTAAATCACAGCCAAACCTGGTAGCAGTGGAACCAGCACTCAGCAGTGAATCGAGTCATTCTCCTCTAATACAGGAAGCAATCATCTGGAGATAGAGCTGACAGCCCCAGAGCCCACGAGAAAGTGGAGAGGCTGAAACACAGAGGCATTGTTTGCCTTTGCTGAGGGGGGAAAGAAATGCACTGGAAGGAAAGCTGTGTCTGTTATGTCATCTGTACCATGTACCTTTGAGGGGCAGACCGTGAAAGATCCTGGGAGATGGGCACTGTGCAACAGTCATTACAGACAAGTATGCCAAGCACAGTGTGTTGGTCCCATATAGGCAGCTTCTGCCCATCACTGACAGGCAGGGACTGTGCTTTTTAGCAGTTCTAAATCTAAAGTTGCACAACGTCATGTGAGTGTCCCATTCAGCTCAAGGGGTGATGCTCCTCCTGCCTCTCCAGTTTTCTCTCCAGACACTTAAGTATTGGGGCTCACCAAGAGGCCTGTGAGCTCATTAGCCTCTGTGCAGGAGCCTCCCAGCCCCGCTGGCTGTGTGCTAAGCTCAGCAGGACTCCTTTATCCCACAGTCCTCCCTGCTCACAGTTCCTGGCCCCACATGGAGGCCTAGGTAGCCAGCCACCACGATGATCATTTGATTTCTCTTGTTATCAAGTTGGCAATTAACAAAAGAGCTGATGATTGCTATATTGACTGACTGTGGGTTCTCTTTTTCTATCTGCACTATCTCAGCTGGGGAAGGGAAGGCAGAAGGGTTGGTTAGTGGTATTTATTTATCACTACGCCATGTTTTGTGTTTGTGTTGCCAGGGGAAGCAAAGGGTGATAATGGCCTGGCAGCCCTTGGACATCCAATTTCCCTTATCAGGCCACTGAATAGAAAAGAGGCCCCAGGCCACATTAATTAACAGATACCAATCAGCTGTCACGTGTTGTGTGTGCAAGGTCTGAGGGGAGCAGTGGGTGGGAGGGAAGAATCAATAAACCATTGGGGAGGAGTGCCAGAGGGAACAGCTAAAGAGGAGACCGAGCTGCTGGGGAGAAGAGCTGCAAATCCAGCTCCATGACGGTGAGATTGATTCCTGTACAACACAGCCTGTGCTCCGTATAGCCCTGCACCTGGTGAATTCCACCCCTTGCTCAGGCTGTGACTACTTCAGGGTTTCCTTGTCCCCTTATCTCCTGCAGTCAGTGCTGTGCTGCTCCTGAATACAGCCCTCCTGATGGAGGCCAAGTGTAGGCTGATACAGCTCAAAGACTTGGGATTCCATCTCTCCAGGTCTGCTTGCCGCATAGGGAACTACTAAGATTAGCCTTGAGACAGGGGTAATGGTGCTGTGCACAGCCACTGTCACAATCTCCAGCACCTGGAATCTCTTCTCTGGTCATCCCTCTTCTAGCTCTGACCATGGAGAACAGATCAGAATTTAGTTTAATTGCCTTAAATCCAGTTTCTGGGTCAGTCACGTGGCCCTTCTGCCCTTCATTCTTCATCTGGATTACAAAAGGGGTTATGCTATCTCCTCATTGTAGTCTGGCAACAAAATTTGTTAAAACAGTCATGTAGTAGAGTGAGAGGATCCAGGACAGACATGGCTCACACTTTTCTGATAAAGATTAAACTAGAAAAATTGTCAAATAGCAGTAGCCTGTACATCCAGGATCACTGTTAATCATTCTTTCCCAAAAACAATTATGGCAGGTGGAAACTGCACAGGAGAGACCATGCTTTACCCTGTGTCAAGGAGAATAGAAAAGCTAGCTGCAATTGCTCTACCCACCTGGGAAACCTCCTACCTACTCCCAGATAGCCAACGACTCCAGCTCTGGCAGGCGGGTGTGAGGAAGTGCTGTGGTGCCAAGCCTGGACTTGAAACATCTGACAGAATCAGGACCTTTTTTCTCCAGTGTTTACACATGTAGACTGCAAAGGGGTGGAGGACTGTGCCTGTGTCACTGTAGTCTGCACAGATAAGGGAAGATATATAACTTGGGGTCTCCTATGCTACAAAACTTAAGATCGGGAAAGGTAAATGCTAATTTCACCTGGCCAAAATCACACGCTTGTTCTTAGAGGTTTGTAATGCAGGAGAATCTCTAGCTGTAAAATTCAACTGCCTCACCATGTTACAGCTCCCAGGAGTTGCCAGAATCCAGGCCTTTTGAATTCCTGAGCTGTTTGATGGCACAGAATACAGAAAATGCCCTTAGTGATCTGTTTCTTGCTGCTTTTCTCAGGTCTGATCCTGAGAGATGCTGAATGGTCCACTGCCATCCCTGGGCTTCCAGAAGAGAAGCCTCCGTCTCTAGCACATAGCTGCATGCATGTTTTCCTCCTTCCCACGTGCATGTTGAGAAAAGCTGCTTTATTTGCTGATGTGACATTCAGGTTTTTTATATTGTGTGATTTTTTTTTTTTATTATTTTATTTTATTTTTATTTCAGTGGTTTGGCAGTGGGAGCTCCCAGAATTAAAAAAAAAAAAAAAAAAAAGTCACATAATTTGTGGCAAGTGGAGTTCATAATCTGTTAATTTATTATCATTTCTGTCATCCTGGAGGGCCATTAGCAGAGGTAATAAAGGGAGATGTAATTATAGGATCTGAGGCCACTCCAGACACAGCTGCTGTCACTCCACTTGCCATATTTCATTCTGTGCTAGTACTATCATCTTCCTAGTGAGAACAGCACAACAGCTACCCTGGGAGAGCCTTCATCATCGTCACTCCTCAAGAGGAGTCTTGTCTCCCTGCATCAAGGCATGCAGAAAAGGTAGACATTGTTCAAAGACAACTGGCACAGGAGGGAGGGTGGGTAGTGGGGAGGGGCCTCACACACTAGCTAAGTGTGGCTTTTGAGCTAATGGCTAATAAGGCTATTGAGCCAATAAGACTCACTAAACACCATTAAATCATGCTTTCTTGTTATCATAGGACAGTGTCTTTAAGATTAACTGATTTTATTTGCTATCATTGTGGCATAGAAGTTTGTGCTGATACCTGGGGTCCCAAAAGGCTTGTATGACTTCAGCATCACACTGTTCTTTACTAATTCCAGTGTGAATGCAAGTCAGGAATATGTGACTTTTGTTCCTTTCTCCATCCTTCTTTGTCCAAGAGTTCATGCACACAGGAAGCAATGTCCTGTTTTGCTCAAAATCCTTGGAAGGTGGAAATAAGAGGCCTGGATAATCTACACACCTGGCAGCCTCCTGGCCCTGCCCTGCTCTGCCCCCTTGCTGCCTAACTCAGTATGTTTCATACTTGTTTCAGAACTACAGGTTCTGTAGTTCCAGTTTTATCAACTGTCTTTTATTATATTTGTTTCTCAGTACTGCTCCCTTGCATAACAGTCCCTGAGCTCTGTCCTATGCATACAGTCCTGTTGTACTGCTGCTGGTTTGGACTGTGCTGAGCTGATGGCTGTTATCTGCTGTGCTGCAGGTCCTTTGATAGGAAAGGAAAATACACAGGGAAAATTGCCCTGATGGCAGGTTGTGTTCTGCCTTTCAGAAAGGAGAGGAAGAGCCACTTCCACAGTGCAGGAGTAATTTCTACCATACTCCTGTTCTGGGATAGTATCACCATGGCACACTGCAAAAGTCTGTAGAAACTCAGAGCTGAGCATCTCACGTTTATCCCACAGCTGCAAGCTAGGGAACTACAGCAGGACACCCTGTGTGAACAGAAACAGCCAAGGTTAGAAGAACATACAACAGCACCTCACTGGACAGCCACAGCAGCTAATTGCATTGCATTAAAACCATTCCCTTTAACACCCCAAGTACTGGGTTAGTAGAGCAATCCAGGCTGAGTTCCCTAATCACCACTGTAACCCCACTTGTGATGAATCAGCCCCAGATGGATTCCAGCACTAGTGATGGGTGTAATCCTTGCAGATACTGCAGATCTCATGTAAGAAGGGCACCACTGAGATTAACCTCTACTCAGAAACACTGTCCTTAAAAAGTTTCTCCAGATTTCACTGTCTCACCCCATAACAGCCTGTATTCCATATATCCCAGGAAACCACTAAACCTTGAGTCACAGGAGAAATACTCCCTCTGAAGAAAAGAGAAGCAGCTACCAAAAAGCCAAAAAATAAGCTACAGAGAAACAAAACAGGTGAACAAAAACTGTCTAACCACTCATGCTAAAATGCCTTGCTAAACAAGGAAGAACTTTAAAGCCAAGAAGCAAAGCAAGAAAACACAGACGCATGCAGATGCAGAAGACACAATACGTAATGTGGGTCAAATCCTGTGATCCTCAGGTATTCTCCTGATATAAGGAAGGGGGACAAAAGGAAGAAGATAGCTGCAGTGAGCTGTTGATAGCGAGCATCTGAAGCAGTCTTTGGAAAGTAAGGAGCCCAAGGGCATGACCTAAATTCCCTTTGCCAGACTTCTTCACACCCAAATCCAACCTATCTTTCCTTTGGTGGAGGTGTTGGTGGGAACTAGAGAGAGGTGGCATCTTCCCTTCCTAGTCCAAATCTTTGTCTCCAGAACATGCTTCAGAACCATGTCTGCTCCTTCAGCCTGGGTCCATCCTACCTGCAGGTGTAGGACACTTGCTATGTCACTGAGTCATACAGGCGCTCACTGGACATAGTCAATGAGCCTTCTGAGACCAGTCACATTGCAAGTAAGTTGTCCTCATTATTTGTGAGCATACAAGCCTAGACATTCACTGACAATAGTATGTCCTCCATCCCAACGGGATGTGTTTTGTGACAAATCCAGTAAGACAAAAGCTTTCCTGAGCCTAAGCAAGAATGCCCACTACAGGAACCACAAGGTACCTGCCTTGTCATTAGTAGTAAAGTTGTATAAAGTAGTATAAACACAGGAGACATAGGTCATGCTGATGTAGTGCAAAGTCACAAAGTCCACTGTACCATCCCTAGGGCTGTTTCCCAAATGCTTTTGCTGTGTCACTGAATGCCAGGTACAGCTAAGAACTTTATCACATCATGTCAAAGACTTCTGCGTAATCCCAGAGCGCACACACAGAGTCATCAATTTATGCACCTACACCATAGGCTATATTGGAGTTTGTTACCAATGAAGCCCAGCGCAAGCAGTTTTCTGTGACAGTAATCTCACTCATCACTATATGTAAAAGTCCTGCTTCAAAACAAAACTGATAATACAGTGATGTTCATACTTAAAGCCTTGTAATTCCCCATTTACCTGGGATGTGCTTAGCCCAGCCAATGATCACCACCAATTCCCTGTCTGCCAGGTCACAGAGGGTTGTCAGGGCTTTGATGTCACTCTCTGGCATGGTTGGATCAGGCATAGCATAGATCTTCTCTGGCTCAGCCACCAGCAAGTGGGAGACGATCTTAGTCACTGCACATTTCAAAGGAGAAGTTGTTACTGTGTATCTTATGCCAAAAGGTGTAAAAACAGCCCTTTCTAGAAGGACCTTCCTGGGATAAGCATAGAGCTCATAAGACCTCAGAAATGGTTTGGGCCACAACAGAAGACTACACTGCAGCTACCCAAGCTGTAGTCATCTGCCTATGCCAAACCAACTCTCTACAGGGATGACAAAAGCAGGAAGCTACTGTAAGGTTGTTAGCCACTGTCTCAGGTCCAACAAGGGGAGGAGGAGGAGGCATGAATAATCAGTTGGTGGGATGTGGAAAAGTTTAGAGTACTGTGAGTAGTATGGAAGAAAGAAATCAGCATGAGAACAGTTTTGTTAACATAAATTGGATACAGGAAAAAATCAGAATATCATTAAATTGATTTATATAATGTCCTAGGAAAGGTCTGGTATTTAACCCCAAGTACAAGGAATACAGCACCTCAGCAGTACCTTTGGCCTATCTGATCTCTGCACTATCATCACAAGGAACAAATCCTAGTGCTGGTGACTGATACAGGAATCTGAAGCAACAACTGCTCCATTGTACATTTCGTGAGACCAACAAAAAGAAACCTAGTGGCTGCTCAGGGGACCACAATTCAAGACCAGTACGTACGTGGCTTTTTAGCTGGTGGAGGGATCTGTAGGCTCAGATAAGTGCTACTCTCAGAATCCAGTCTCCTCTTGTATTTCTGACGGCCCCCACGGACTCGATCCAGACGAACACCTGCAGGTAAAACAAGATAAATCCTCATGATTCCTTAGTGCCTCAGGGAACGTTGACATGCAGATGCTAAAATTTGCTAAGTAAGATGTTCCCCACGCTCCAGGGAGCTTCCCTCTCCCAAACACTTGAGATCTCAGCTGAACCCAGCAATCCCAACAATACCAGCTAGACTGCCTCCAGCTCTCACCATGCTGCTGTGAGCTTTACTTCTATTCAAAACATTAATGAAGACTGAAATTAACCCATTCAAACCCTTGAACCACCATCAATCTGATCGGCAAATGAAAAGCTTCAGACTTCAATGCCCTCTAGATGATCTTGTTTTTCAAAAGAAATAGTTTAAATGGCAATCAAACACGCACTTATAAAAATAAGCTTTTGGATTGTTCTTAAAAATGAGAAGTTAAATGTTCTGTGACCTCTCACTGTTTATATTTGAAAAAGTGACCTACAGTAAATAGATTATGAACTGTGAATTCAACAAAGATGTTTCAGCCTTGATCAGGTAAGGCAACTATAATAAAAGTAGAACCCAAATAAATAGAAACAAACTCTACTACAATAAAGCAATGATAAAGCTCAAGTAAGGAGATACTGAAGAATTTGTTTCAGCTCTTTCAAAATACAGTGAGTGAAACAGCAAATAGCACACTGAAAACAGTTCCCAGAGACTGGGAAGCACCAGTTACTGTCACCATGCAACACACCGTAGCAGCATCAATAGACCACCAATAGCAGCTGAACTGCTGTACCAGTACAAATTCAATGTTAAAAACATATTGTGAAAAAACCCATAGATATTTGTCTAATTATCAGTTATTTCTGGCCAGCCATGTGGTCTCTGGCTATCCTTCTTGTGAAACTGGGATAACTCCATCTTGATGGGAGAAAGAGCTATTGCAAAAAACCAAAAAACAAAACAAAAAAAAACCCCAGTCTTTCAAGGTAAATGTAGGAGCATTCAAATAGAATAAAAATTTGAATTTTCACTATATGATTACTTAGAAACATACATGAGTTTACCTAGTCTGATCACAGGAACCAATTATGTGATACACTTACTAAGCACACTAAGCCATATTTTGCAATTAATCCACTACATAAACACAAACAACTAAAAGGAAACACTCCAAATCAGTTTTGAAGTGATGCTTTTTGAACAACTTGCACACCTGAAAAAAACCTGCGGTCTGCTGGCGAATATTCTACCCTAGAAAGAGGCACATGTCTGTCCCACTGTGAGTTTTAGTGCCACATTTGCTTACTATGTCATGGAAAAGCAAAAGCTTTTATTGCTATTGCTCACACGAGCCCCACTTGCAGCACATGAAACTGTTACTTGCCACAACATCTAGCTCCTGATGCTCTGGAGCAGCCAAACCAGCTTGACTGACAGACAGTACCAGGAGCAAGAATAACCAACACCAACCAGGCCAACAGCACTCAGTTATACAGTCTGATAGCAAAATCTTTCTGGCAGCAGCAACGCCCGCATGGAGGTCTAGGTGGCACTACCTGTAAGCCATGATGTGGGGGGACAGAGGTTCATAGGCATGATGTTATTAATGCTATACAGCTGCTTCCTTTTAAGACTCCTGTTACTCCCATTGAGCAGGTGAAGCAGGAATCAGCAGGCATGGAGCTCTCAAGAGAAAAGGAACTGCTGCTGCAAGCAACTGCTATGGGAGAATGGCAGACACTGATGATGGAGAGAAAGATATGAAGCCAAGTAGGTAAACTTGGATCACGCTGAGTAATTTCCTTCCCGTGCCACATTTTCTATGTCTGATTCTGTGTGGAGAATTCACTGACATCCCTAAGCATAAGTACCACCTTTCTCCTCCATTACACAGTAGTGTTTCTGAAAATGTTGCCCATTGCTTCTTTTACCTCCATTTCCAGCAACAGGTAGCCTGTGGGCAAGACTCCTTTCTGGGAGCACATTTCAGAGAGTGATTTCAGAAAGGTCAGCCAGGTTCCCAACCTGAGATTATCCAGGGAGATCCCTGAGGAACAGCACTAATAAAATCCTGGATGAAGCCAGAACCTTCATTTCCATCCATGATGTCTTTCCCTCTTTAAATATACCCTGGTTTTCTAAAAAAGAAGACTGCTATTCCATGCTCTGCTGGATGCACGACACCTACCTATAAGCCAGGAAAGGAGGGAGAGACACAAATTTCAGGAGCTGCAAGTAAACCAAGTAATCACGTGTGAAAATGAAAAGGTCAGAAATATACTGTTCAAAGATTATGGAGGAATCCAGAACAGGCTGTAGGATTTCAGGCCTAAATCACAGCTCCCCAGGACCCTCACAGAAGAAAGGTCATAAGGGGGTCCATTAACTCATGCCAGTGGGCGGGATGTCATTGGCACAGGAAGATGCCATTCTCAGCCCAGGAGAAATCAACACACAGGATGCTTTTATCAAGCAGTCTGACAAGCTGAGGGGAGCAGGGACTGGGAGGGTTATGGAAGAAATGGGGGAATGAGCTCATTTCCTTCTCCCAAGGAGAAGCATGCCATCCTCCAGTGCTTGGCAAGAGCAATGGCTGCCCAGGTTGCAGCAGTATTAAGGACCCTCTATCAGATTATAAGGACACAAAGGACTTAAGTGCATTAAAAAAGATAAGAGAGACACAGAGATTTACCCTCCATCCCTCCTTCCCTCACTGAACAGAGGTCTGTTTGCCCAAGGACTCTGTCCTGTTAATTTTGAACAATATTCGTCTTCCTCTTGTTCCCCATCCTGTGCGACACTCCTCGAGGCAAGCGTTTTCAATCAGCATTTGCAGAGCCACTATCCCACCCTGTCACCATCTTGCCAGCCGCAGCGCTGGTGCACAGGCTGACCCCTGCATAGCACATCCCAGTGCCAGTTGCTGAGTCCAGTGATGTCCAGGTGCTACAGCAAACAAAAGCATTTCAGCCTAAGTCCCTGACTGTGACACTTAAGATATAAGCATTGTGACAAAATCCCTTCCCCAAAGATCTGACAGCCTAATGGGTCATATCTAGATAGAAGGAAAAGGCATGGCCAAAAATCAGGACCTGAGCTGTGGTATTCAGATGGCTTGTCAATGCCTGCTGTTCTACTCCGATTTCCTCAGTGGCTGATTTTAAGATAGGCAGACTGGTTACAATGCAGCTCTGAGAGGGACACGAAAGGACATTAAAATGGAATGCAGAGGTGCAGTGGGTAAGCTCAGAGAAGCAGCATGAAGGAAAGCACTGAGAAGAAATGGAGGGGGATGTAAACAGAGATATGAATGGGAGGGAGCGAGTATAAGGAGAAGGGAGGGAGAGAAAAAGGGCTGAAGAGAGAGGCTGAGTGGTACATATACTTGTAATCCCAAGGGTAATTTCACACCAAATGTGCAGCCAGCTGAGTTTTAACTGCAAGGTGAAGTGGTTACTTACAAGATGCAGCTAGTCTGTACCGAAGACTCCTACATAGGATTTGGTGCCATGGCCTGATAAGAAGACAGCAGCAAGAGAAAGCCATTGCCTTCCAACTCCCGCACAAACCCATTTCTTACATGGATCACAACTGGCCACTTCCCAGGAGAGAAGACACTCATCTTACAAAATTGACACCACCCCAGGCACTTCTGGACCTCCCTTCTTGACAGTATCAGCAATGAGAGGCTGCTAGAGCAGTAAGAAGGGAGGGCTTGAAACACACAGTATAAGATGCAGTAGTATAGGGCAAAGTTTGGGAAGTGCCATTCCTTGATAATTTACCTTCCTGGAAGTTGTTTCTTCATAAATGAAGGCTATCTGTGCTGGAAACATCCGCCCTCCCCCACTCCTCTGTGTTGCAAGGAAGTGCTGCTGTTCACTGAATCTTGTTACTTCTTGAGCATAAGACCTGGCACCCTACCTGACCTGGCTGTCAAGCTGACCCGTATGTGCACCATAGGGATTGAGTCCCAGCTCACCAGCAGCACATTCTCAGCTCCCCAGACTGTCTGAGCCCCCTCTGACCTAGCAGGGAGGGGGGCAGACCCAGGACTTGTGTAGGACTTTTCATCTCAGGATCCTGCCTGGGGTAGGAATGTCAGTTTTCTAAGCATCCTGTGGGTGCCACTCGTGTTCCAAGCGCTCTTGCAGAGAGGTCTGTGCCAGCACCAAGCCTCTGCAGCGGGAGAGCTGATCTGCTGATCTGTTCAAGCTCCCTACATTTCTCTGACATGCCCCTCGGAGAGATGTCTGCCTGACAACTTTGGGATCAGATGTCCCCTTGCTGACTTGATAACATCAGGCTTTGGGGTTTTTTTCTTAATGGAAGTAAAATAATTCCAGCTTTTTTAAAAGCTGGACCCAGGCCAAGTCTGTCGGAAGTAAAAATAGCCGAGTATGCAGAGGCGACAGCACACAGAGTCAGGTTTAGTTTCTCTTTTATTTTCTGGGGACTAAAAATACTCTTAAAAGCTCTGTGAAGCTAAGCCCTGGCTAGTGGGAAATGCAGTCTAGGCCCAGTATCGGCTGTCGCATCAAATTACTAGCCTCACCTCACTTTCCATCAGGTCTTATCACATGCCTACGAATTGACAGGAACAGAAAGATCTATCTTGCCAAAAGAGCTAACGGAGGAGCCAAGCTACAGGGTTTGTACAGTACAGTATGCGTCTAGACCAAGAAGGACACAACCAAAGGGAACACAGCGCAAGTGCTGGCCAGGAAGCAATGCCCACGGGACTGCTTTTGCTGAGCTTCTTTGATACATCAGCCAGGTCCTGTGCCCACTGCCCACCGAATCCTTGAGCTGCAGTTTCTGCATCAGTGCAGCCTGCTTCCCCTCCCAGGGCCTGAGCTGGGTTGGTGCTCTGGAGCTAACAGAGATGCCTCTGTCCCCAGGAGCTGCACTGTAAAGTACATGGATTGGTACTGCTCAAGGAAGATGGAAGGCATAGTCTAGGAGCAGAGAAGAAAGAAAGGGAGAAGTGTTGTGCCCAAGGTGTCACCTACAGAATTTCCTTCTCCTTTTTTGCTATGAACTTCAGGAGAAACAACAGGAGGTGGGGATGGGATGAGTGAGGCAGGAGGAGTCCTATCAAGGAAACAGAGATCAGTGATGACCATAAAAGTTAAGCTTGCCAAGGTAAAGAAATAGACCATAGGAAAAGGCATCTGAGTGGAGAGGCTGCAACCTGACTAGGCCTTCTTTTGTTACTCAGATTCCAGCATGGGAAGGGGAAAGACCCCTTTATACCATTAGGCTCTTATACTGCTGTAAAAAGAGGCCAGCCCCTGGAAAATCTGGTAAATGACTGCTGCAATTACCCAGCTCACCTGAAACACAGGAAAGCAACTTGAGGGTCACAGGTCAGCATGGTCAGAAAAACCCAAAAGCTAGCATGGTGCAAGTAAGCAAGACTGGGAATGCAATGGGAGGGTAGAGAACTGGCCTGGGGAGGGGGCAGTGGAGTTGAAAAATCCATCTCCTGTGTTACAAGGGCCTACAAAGAGATTACATCAGTTCAAGCAGGATGTTGCAGCCTGCTCCACCTTTGATGTTTTCAGGGATATGTTAGTTGGGTAGGTAAGCTATCTGGCTAAAGGGTCCCTGGACTCAGAGGAACAGGTTAGCCCTGTGATGCCCAATGAAACCTGGTACCAGAAGCTGTCACATGCCTTGGAGCAGTGACACAAGGTGTCCTTGCTCCTCACACACAGAAAAACAAGCAGCATGTCGCAGGTGGTTTGCCCAAAGCCTACAGGATCTGGTGTAACTCATGCTGCTTGCAAACCAACCCTTCTCCACCAATGCCAGCTGCATGGCTGCCAGCTCTGCAGAAGTGTCTCTGCAGCATTAGCCACTGCTGTCTCCCAAATATACAGCTTCCCTCATGTGCTGAGCCCTGCTCACCTTGCCTCCCAGTCACCCTGGAAAATCAGGAATTAACAAGGGCTTCAAGAGCAGATGAGAATAAACAGTATCTCAGTACCTTCTTCAGCCATCTGTAATAACCCTCACAAACACACACTCACCCTGTGTTCATGGTACATGGAAATGTTTTCCACTGATTGCTTCCCTTCCCAACCATCTAAACAGTCTGGAGCAGGCCAGCAGCTCTATTTGCTATGTGACCCATAGTAGCAATGCCTGCATAGCAGCAGGCTGAGGGGCATTCTGTGAAAGGAACAGATGTGAGCATGTGCCTGCCAGGAAAAGACCAAGGATACCTTTCAGAAGAGGATCTAAAAGGTAACAAAGCCCCAGCCCTGCTGACTTTTCAAGAAGCAGTGCTCAGAGCTAAATCCCCAAAGGGGTGTGTGCTGCTTAGAGGAATCTGCAGCCCTGGGTGTGATTTAACTTGCCTTGCTTTACTTTGATAGCTCCCTTCTGCGCATCTGGGCTCCCCAGACAGGCAACACAGAGTAGCTGGCACCTCCACATTCATCTCACCAGCCAGCCACTTAGCTGAGGAGGAGTGGTGACATACTTCTCTCCATTGACTATCAAGGGAACCCCTGCAGGGTTGAACCAATGCTTTCCCTAGCCCAGTTTTCTGTTTCATTCTATACAGGTAGAACATACGAATGGAACAGGAAAAGGAGCATAAGCATGGATCAAGAACCAAATCTTTAGGTGAGTGACACTGTGGAGAGGCCCTCACCACTGCAGTCAGAGGCTCACTTGTAAAGGAGATCCACAGAGGTGAGGGAGTCAGACCTACCAACACAGCATGCTGCTCCTTTGGCCAGCCACTTAAAGCAACTCTGACTGGGCCTTGCATCTTTGAAGTAACTCCTGAAGTCCTCACCTCAGCAGAAACTTCTCCAACACTAAGAACTAGTGTCCACTTATTATTTCATTCTTAAATTAGAACATCCGTGCCAGGCAATTATGAGTAAAGACCCCCTTGGGATACCCTGCAGCCTAAGGGCTGGCATAGTCTTCAAAGGTGATTCGGGGGAAAGCATGAGAATTGTGGCAGAGCTGAGCTACTAGTGAACACAGGTCACCAGAGGCTGTGAAAATGCCAATGCAGATGCCTTAACTTAGTGTAGAGTAGTGGGACATACATTTAGTCCTGCCCTACTCTTGCACACTTCAATGGATCTTACCTACTGTGTTGTTAGAACTGCCTGTGCTTGTAGCACAGTGGTTGGGGTATTAACAGCCCTGGATGGTTGCAGCTTTTATCAGCTTACTCTTTTCTGTATGTATTATAAGAGCACTAAGCACAATTTCTAGTGACAGAATCCATAAAATGTTTATCATAAACCTAAGTAGAGCTGATGCCTCTCTGAACCCACACAAGTGTACCTTGATGGAACCTGGGCTTCCTGGTAGATAGCACAGGAATTTAGTTAGGTATGGTAAGAACATAGGCAGATTAGTAATTCAAAATGAGTGGGAGGAACCAAACTAAACAGATTCATAATACACTGGATATGGCAGAAGGTGTGAGAAGGTTCCTGGATGCACCAGTCTTATGGCCAGAAAACATATACGAAGTGCCATCAGCCCAGTGTGCACTTTGTGGACAGCCCATCCACCGGAAGCATCCTCTTTGGAGAATTATCATCACCCTGCCAAAGGCAGCACATACTCCGTGACACGTCATCACCCAGCCCAGCTCCAGGTGCATTGCAAATGCTCAATTCATGCCATGGAAAATAGTTCTGTAGATGATATAGACATCAAGATGCCACTCACTGCACCTGGAGATCCTGTGTCAAAGGACAGGGAGTTGCCTGTCTGTTTTTAAACACAGGGGTATTTTAGAGGAAGAAAAATAGTTGGTTTTTTTTTTTTATTTGGATGCCTCCAATAGTGATATTTCTGGCACCGGCTGGAGGCAGAATACTCTATAAATACAAAGCCATTAAATTGCATGCAGCAGCAACCTGATCGGGGATGCCTTTTAATTTCCTGACATGAGCTGGCCACTAACCCAATTACCCAGAATCCCCAGAGGAGCCCTGATCCTTCCCAGGAAGCACAAAGCAAAAACTTGAGCATATTGCAGGGATGTCAGCTGAGCTTTCACTGAAATCAAATATCTTTTTGAGAACACATGGTCTGGAAACAGGCATGGGGGCAGGAAGAAGAGGGGAAAGGCTGCTGGAAACACTTTGCTCCACTGAGAGATTCTTTCACTTGAAAACAGAAATGAAACACCCTCCATTTGGTTATGATGCTGAAAAGGAGCTCTGCAGTTGATTGTTATCTGGATTTCAGTGAAGGATGAAGGCAAAGTTACTAATTGGAAGTAGTTTGAGTTTGAGTTGCCAGTGCTTGGAATCTCTTGTTTAGATGCTAGCACCCAATTTATAATATCACAGATCCAGGTCAGCCCAGAGTGACAGATCTGCTTTCTTGGGAAACATTTGCAACATCAGCCACCAGCCACGGATGGTAAGGGAAACAGCAAAGTTAGGAGTAAACACTAGGAAAGTTCCACTGGTTACAGTTTCCTAATCAGCCAGGCTCTTAAACAGGAGGAACATGGATTTAAGAGACACCCACTTCTGAAACCTGGAGATTACAAGCTCACCATCTCTGCAGTTGGGACCACCTCCCAGAGTCACAGAGATGCAGGCACTTAGGCAGCACAAGGGTTATCAGGTTGTAGCAAGTTCCTGGAAGGCAGGGTATTTGCAAAGGGGACAGGAGGGAAAGGAGAACAATAAGAGGAAGGTGAACAAAATGAACTTTGTGGTTCGTCTCTGCTCACTTCTCATTCATATTTCACTACCTGGCCCTGGCGTGTCAGTATCCACACATTCCAGCAATTACTACATTAGAAATCAGATTAGACAGATAGGAGTACAGGAGCTTGGGGATTTGTAACAAAGGATTTGGGTGCCCTGTTGAATTTTAACCTGTTCTCTAGCATACCTTAGAGAAACGCCTTAGAAGCAATGCTGGGAAAGGAATGACTGTGATTACTAGACCACAGCAGATACAATTCTGGGGAGAAACAGAGTCATGTAGATAAAATAACACATCTGCTTTTCCTGGATAGTTGCCTAATCTCTTTTGTTGTTCAAGTCCCTCTTTCTGCATCCAGATCAAGACTACCTTCTGCTGCCTTCCTTACTTGCATTTGTAAACATCACACTCACCTGCTGGGTGAATCCTGAGAGCCAGGAGGCTAGGCCAGAGGACAAGTTGCCTTCAAAAATATTTAGAGTGGGGCAAAGCACCTCATGCAGGGCAGATTTCCTATCCTGGGAACTCTCACTCCTGCTTTTATCACAGAAGTGCATGTAGACCTGGGGAACTCCATAAATATCATCTACTTTCTGAAATAAGGTATACCCGGTCAGGACACAAGCCCATGGCCCTTTCAGTCTTTGCCCTCTTTCTTGGAAGCCATCGGTGATGTCTACAAGAAAGGGGACAGAAGCCACTTACACATCTCAGAAATTTACTCTTAGGCCTCAGTCATGAGTAAGACTGAGGAGACAAGTCTCAGCACTGGCAGGGAGCAGACGACAAATGATCTTCAGCAACATAATACACATTATTCCTATTAAGAAGGAAAACAAGACTCAAAGGCTGGTGGAATAATGGATGACACCTCAATGCTCGGATGATATATTTTTTTAGGCAATTATCTTTTTTGTTGTTCAGTTTGTCACTGTCTGATGTGACATATGACTGCACATGCATGTACTTCATGAAAGTGTTAGTGACCCAGCTTTGCTTCCTCTTCAGAACTGTTTATGCTCCATCTGGGTCTCTGCAGATGTGCCAGCATAGAACAGGGAACAACAGAGCTTTAGAAACAATACCATTGAAGAAAGAATTCTGCAGGGCTTATAGAACGTAAAAGGACCAAATGCCCAGACGACAGCCAGTCTGCTCTGTTTGGTACGTCCAGTATTGCTTCTTCTCTACTTGCCTGTCATTTCCACCCAAGGATGAGTTCTCTAATGAGAGGCCTTGACGTCCCAGTGCACCTCACCTGTTATGCCCATTCCTCTTCCTATAGCATCAGAACATTTCCCTTTCATGAACTGACTGTACTGGGTTTACACAGCAAGGTTTTGGTAGTGGAGGGCTGCAGGGGTGGCTTTTGTGAGAAGCTGACCCATGTCAGACAGAGCCAGCTCCAGATGGCTCCAAAATGGACCCACCACTGGCCAAAGCTGAGCCCATCAGCAATGCTGGTGGTGCCTCTGTGATAACATATTCAAGAAAGTGTAAAAAATGCTGTGCAGCAGCTGTGAGAGAGGAGTGAGAAAATGCGAGGGAAACAGCCCTGAAGTTACCAAGGTCAGAGAAGAAGAAGGGGAGGTGATGTTCCAGGTGCCATAGTAGAGATGCCCCTGCAGCTCGTGGTGAAGATCATGGTGAAGCAAGATGTCCCCCTGCAGCCCACGGAAGACCACAGCAGTGCAGATGTCCACCCTGCAGCCTGTGGAGGACCCCACACTGGAGCAAATGGACATGCCCTGAAAGAAGCTGCAGGTTGTAGAGAGCCCATGCTGGAGCAGGGTCCTGGTAGAAGCTGCAGCCCATGAAGAGAAGCTCATGGAAAAGCAGGTTTTCCGGCTGTGGCCTGTGGGAGACCTACATCGGAGCAGTTTGTTCTTAAGGACTACTCCATGGAAAGGACCCATGCTGGAGCAGTTCTTGAAGAACTGGAGTCTGTGGGAAGGACTAATGTTGGAGAAGTTAATGAAGGACTGTATCCCATGGGAGGGACCCCACACTGAAGCAGGAGAACAGTGTGAGGAGGAACACCAGAGACAAAGTGTTATGAACTGGCCACAATCTCCCAGTTCCTATCCACCTGCACTGCTCATGGAGATGAAGGAGAAAGACATCACAAGTGAGTTGAGTCTAGGAAGAAGCTGAAGTGGAAGATAATTTTAGTTTTGTTTTTATTTCTCAATATTCTACTCTCTTATTAACTGGCAATAAATTAAATTCATATTCCCCAAGTCTAGTTCTGCCTGTGACAGTAATTGTCGAGTGATGTCCTTGTCATTCTGTCAACCCATGAGCTTTTTCATTGTATTTTCTCCTGCTGTTTTGCTGTGGAGGGGGAGTGAGAGAGCAACTTGGTGGGCACCTGCTGGCCAGCCAAGGTCAATCCACCATACTGAGAGACAAAGAAGGACTGACATCAGTGTCCTTGTCACAGTGCCATTCTGCAAGGTATCACACAGAATTGTGACTTCAGAGGGCCAGTAGAAGTGTGGAGGGCAAGGTTGTGAGGTCACGTTTAACTAGTCAATGTCCAAAACCAAACCTCTGAGCTCACTTACACATGCCATGTGTCATCTGAAATTACATCTGCCTCTTGAAGGCAAACTAATTGCTGTAGAACGGAAAGGCCATGAGTGGCTAGAGTGTGAATGGCAAGGGTATATTCTTCCCAAAACTGACAAGGTGTATTGAGGTTTTAAAAGAAACCTGCCAAACGATTGAAATCCATCATTGCAGAGAGATTTTGATCCACTTTGTAGATTCCAGAGTTAAAGAGCTATGTTGGGGGCATAAGACAGACAGTGCTGGGAGCAAAGGGAGGAAATGGGGTGGCCAAAGACAGGGGTGCCCAGCTCTGATCAAGGCCTCTTCTCTGCAAGTCTCAGGGCATGGTTTCCTTCACTGGCCATCCCAACTGGCCCAGCATGTATGTAGATACCATCATCTACACTTAAAGTCAGCAGCATCACAGGTTGCTTAGGTTTCTCTGACTTTTGCTGACCATGGCGGGGCATGCGCTCCTATTGGATGAAGCTGTGAAGATGTCCCATCTCCTGCTGCCTGGAGGCTGGTGCTTCAGCAAGGCCAAGAGCAGTAGAGTGCAAGTTTTCTGAGGATGGTGCCTCTTCACAGATGCACTGGAACTGGAGTCTACTGGAATCCTGGGCTCCAGATTCATCAACTTCTTATCTGACCCTGCTAGTGAAGGGCTAATTAATGCTCTCTGGGGGCACATTCCAGATGGAAGGGGAAAGTGAGAGAAAGGCAGCCAGACAGGCCAACATTTCAGACATCTGAGCCACTTGGACTCTGTGGGCAGAGCTTTCCACCTGCCACTTTCCCCAGCGAGTCTCGCCTGCCCCGCAGCGTCACACCAGGAGAACCTGAGACAGCAAAGCTCTGGTGTCCGTGCGGTTCCCTTGTTGCAATGCATTGATCGGAGCTCTTTTAAAGAAAGTGGCCTGGATATCTGAGACACCTATTGATTGCTCCATTGGCTCTCTTCCTGCCCTGATCCTCATTCACTTGGCATTGCCTGAATAACCTGCACTTCTGCGTTTGGGGCAGTCTCGCCAGATCTTAAAGGGCTATATTCACAGCTGTTCACTGAGCTGCAGCCCATGTTGGGAGGAGACAAGATGCCTGGTGACCCTCATATGCACTCCCCAAAGGGTGGGCCTAAGTCTCTCCTGCAGCATCGAGCTGAGCATTTCAAGCATCTGGCAGAAGCTTGAAGTCATGGTTACCTGTTTTTGCCACCCCTGAATATAGGTGCCTTCTGCCTGAAGAACAGGCTCAGATCACATGCGCAGTGGGCAGGAGGTGGTATGTACATCATGTATGACAACAATAACCAGGAAAATCTTTCCCCCCTTCATGAGAAGAAATCATGAAACCCTTAATTAAGTACTAATGGAATATCATACACTTCTTCTTCAGAGGGAGGACAGCTTCTTTACCCAGAAATGTCCCCACTAAGTTACCAGCACAGTGCCAAGGACATCAAGGAGCAACTGGTCAAGAGAAGAACAGGTTTCTAGATCTCACCTTTAATGAGAAGGCCATTTTTCTCTGAATTCCTGGTGATCAATCAGGAAAAAGAAACTGGCTTACCAACCTTCTGCCTTAAAGGAACCCAAGGAAGAAGAGAAAGGTACACCAAGGAAAAATAGAAAGGGAAACTACTGAAAGGAAAAAAACCCCCAACAAATAACAAACCATAGCTCAGGTATCAAGACATGTCCTAATAAGTGATGGGAAACTGCAGAATAGGCTCTCTAGGGAAACCAAGACATCAGGGACTTTTAAAAATAGTTAAACTACTAGAAATGTACAGCTGGAAACACTCCTATCCTGGCAGAGAAAAGGGATGGATGAGCTAATAGGATGACGTAACAGAGATGGAAAAGACCAATAAGCCCTTTCTAATCCAAAATCCCTTGTCAAATCCGCATTTTTGAGCAAGTCAGACAATTACTGATTTGCTCTTTTCCAGATGCTCCTGTCTCTGTGGAGACCAAAGATTGTAGGACCATTTTTCTCCCTTTTTGAATTTTGCTTTTAAAGATGTGTATTGATTGAATTCTATGTACTAACACTGTGCTTCCACCAGGCTTCACATAGTTTACTTATCAGTCCTTACAGTCCTTTTGCAAAGCAAAGCAGTATGAGTCTTATTTCTCAGCTTGGGAAACTGAGCAAAAGAAAGGAAAAAAGATGCATACACACACACGATCACTCTGTGTTAGGACACAGAAGTCCTACTTGCAGATTGCTTGTGTAGCCTTCCCTGCTTCTTTTGAAATTGTCATGTGTTCTTGCATGCCATTATCATCAATAAATTTTTATACTATATATTCCACAGCTCTAAATATTATGGGCAGGATCACAGATTAACTAGCATCAATAGCAATTCTTTCTCAGTGGCTTTAATGATGCCAAATCAATCCCTATATGAAAAAAAAAAATACACTTTAGTGCAAAACCAGCCTTAGAATCAAATTTCAGTTTGCCACGAGTAGTAAGTATCCCACAGAGTTTAGTTCAGGAACAGAATGGTAGTAAGTGAACCTACATTGATCTCCAGCCTAACTCTGGTCTGCAAGGAGTTAAGTATTTTCACACAACTTGGAGGCTAAGCCATGAAACCCTTCACAGGACCCTGAACTGTGTTGAACTCCCAGAAGTGGAAGCAGGGGATGAACTAGCCACACATCGAGACACACCAGTGCTGCTGTTACCTGTGTCTCTGCTCTCCCAGCTGCCAGCTCCAAGAAGCTCAACTGCTTGGATGGAGGGCAGCACAGACACAGGCAGCCAGCAAACCTGGATCACACTGCTGCTCTGCAGAGTGACTGGAGTAGCATCAGGCTTTTAAGGGTTTTTTTATGGGATTCATGTGAGCAAGCTAGAGCACATTACCAGCCTACATTCCCACTAAAGCCAGTGTCACTAGTGTAGACTGGTGTGTGGATAAGGGGATATATTCCCTCCCTGAACTACCACATGCAGAGAAGCAAGTTTCCAGTGGTCCCTTTGTAAGTCTGAAAGTAGGTGCCTCCCTCCCAGCAGTCGATCAAGATCCTCTAACACCTCTATATCTAGGTCAGTGAGTGCCAGACTACACAAGTCTGCACCTCCTCCCCTTGGTAACTGGTGTTCTCCAGCAGGAAGATATTTAGCCACAGAAACTACACATCCATCAAAGAACAGAGCAAAGTTTAACATCTAATCTACATTCTTAACAGCACTGGCTGCCACCAACTTGCTTCTCAAGAAATGAGAGAGCCCTAGTGCAAAGCAATACATGCTCAAGTGACATTATACAATTCATCACCAGCTGCTATGAAGGAATGACCTGGAAGCGAGCTGTGCACTGGCATCTTGGCTCCAGCATACAAGACTTGTGCAGATCACAAACAGCTGCTGTTCCTCCTCGGTTAAACTGAGGAGACCATGATCTACCAGGTACAGCGAAGCAGAGGGTTACAAGCAACACTTCTCTCTCCTCCCCTCTGCCTCTCCCAAAGGGACCCAAAGGAAAAAAAGCTTTAAAATCAGGCCATAAGAATGTGTTTAGTTGCCACTGAATTTCCCGTGGTTCACCTTGAATGGACAAGGATTGGGGAGGAGGGTGGGGTGAGGAAAAGCAGCACAAGAGAGAAGCTGAACACTGCTCAGAGAGCACTGAAAAGAGCAATAAGCTGAGAAAAACACAGGTTGAGCATGCAGGGCAAGGGACCCACAGCTCCCAGACAAACCTGTGCTACCCCCTATCTTCAGAAAGTCTCCTGAGTGGGACAATGGACAGATATTCGTTGCATACTGTGACATAGCTCTGCACTAGCTCCATCCTTCCTTTATGAAGTCCAGCCAACCCAGTCACGATCATGCAAGATCCTCTTCTCACCAGCACTGCAAAATGACCCGGGAGACAAGAACAGCAACATCCTCCAACCTGGGATTCCTTTGGGAAAGGAAACAGTCTGACACAGCCAGTTTCCAGTTATTTTGCAGTGCTAGAAGTAATATTGTAGCATGAGGGTGCTGAGTAGAACCACTCTCCTCTCTGGAATGCCCTCTTGGTCACTGCCCATCCTGACTCTTACAAAGCCTGTAAGAAGCCAGAGAGGGTAAGAGTGTAGTTAGACTAGAAGATCCTGCAAGGCCTGGAGTCCCAGGCGCTGTTGGGACAGAGAACAATTCTCAGTCTGACTCTGTCTTACCTTCTTTTAGCATCCCCACTTTGAGGCATTTCATGAAGCGGCAGGCCTGACAGGATTTGCGCCTCCGTTTCGTGATCTCACATTCATTGGTGGCCGGGCAGCTGTATTCAATATTCCCTGCAATCAAACACAGAGATGGTCACCCAGGAACCACATTCTTCCCACTGATTCAGGGACAGGCTGTAGTGCCCAGATACTCCCACCACCATCAGTTTGCACACGCTGTATGTTTGCTTGCTCATTTGCACACACACATACTCTGGGACCACAGCCAGCTGACAATGGCTCCTAGAGAGCACGGCACTACTTAGAAGAGCACACTTCAGAAAAAAGCAAATCTGCACTAACTATTGGGAGAAATCTGTCCATCCAAGGAGCTGACTGCAGTGCTGGGCTTTTGGACACAATGTGTCCTCCAAGTATGTCATCATCCCTTGTGCTGCATCCCTTATAACCTGGCCTGTTCCCTGAAGTCTGGACCTGAAAGTGAGAGCAGTTCAGACATTAGCAGCATTCTCTTTGCTGCCAGACTTGCTCTGTGTCTGTGGGATGGATGTCACCTCTCCTTCCTTGCCTTGCTCGGGGGACCAGGGAGCTCAGAGATGGCATTTCCTCCTTTGGTTCCTACTGACAGCTGGCATACTACAGGTAGTAGGGATGCAGTAGGTCTGGATTGAGAAAGTTGGATAAGATGTCCTGTAAAATGAACACAGGCAATCTATGCAAATCTTTCCAGTTTACTTCATTAGCCCTTCTGCACCTGCCTCCCTTCCCTCTGCACAAAGCACCAGCATTCTTTTCCTCATTATTTTTCATTTTTGACCATCCAACCACACAATCTCCAAGATGAAAGAGGGAAAGAAGCATCCCAAATTTATTTCTGGTCACACTGTATTTTATCATAAGCCAAGAATGTAACTGAAACATGGATGCAAGGGCCCGATATGAGGATGTAAGTGGAATTTTACTGGATCACAGTGTAATGCAACAATTATTTAGTCCTAGAAGACAGCAAACAGAAACATCTGTCTCCACCCTGCCATTCACTTTGGAGATGGTATTTCTGAAGGGAGCTATTCAGTGTTTGCTTTGGAGCAGGACTGGAAATCTAAGCTTGACAGTGATGCATTGTCATTGTCAATGCATTTAAGGCAGTTTAGCTACTGGGTAAATCAGGCAGCTTGGAAAGGATTTCTAAGTTCTACAATTAGTTCAGAAGAAAGAAAAAGTTGATTTGGTGGTTTAGAGCAGAAAACTGAGATTCAAGGGTTTAATCAGAGGAGGAGTGCAGGTAAGAGCTGAGAGAACACACAATATGAACTTACACCATCGGATTAGAAGTAGAACTCACAATTTAGTAGCACCGTGACAGGACTTGGGTTTTATTTCTACTTCTGTAATGGTTTTCTATGTTCTTGTGCAAGACCCTTCCTATAGATGAAGACCAACAATCTGATACATACCAATCTTTGATGGTGGTGATTAGACATTGGGGCTAACTAAGCAGTTGGAAAGACTATTGGAAATCTGAGTGGAAAGACAAGAGCACAGATTCAAAAGGAGAAAAGCATTTGATTTATCTCACTATGCTTGTTGAAACCCCAGGAGCACACAACCTCCAAAGCCTAAAGGTGATCTGTCTGCTAGTTATAAACCTTCTACCCTCTTGCTTCTTGTGTAGTCACAAGACTTGTCCCTAAGTTGCAGCTCAGCCACCCCATTCCTCACCACTGCTTATCTGCTCCCAAAGTGCAGTTTGTCTGCAGAGGCAGAGTGTGCTGCGCAAGTTGCTTCCATTCAGGCTGTATTTCGTCATTGTGCAGTACCTGAATTTCAATAGACAGCAATGTATCAATGTTCTCAGAGAGCTGGAAATTGAGATTCAGGCTTGATCTCAAGGTAATAAACAAACTCTTGCTCTAGACATAGAGCTCCAGCACATTACAAACCCGTTGAGTACTGAGGCCCTGACCTCATGATCAGAAACTTGCTGTGCCCCACACAGGAAGGAGCCAAGCAGGAAAAACCTGGGATAAAACTCAAACAGAGCCTCAACTTTGTAATGTTTTGCCTTGGTTTCAATGGCCACCCTTCTCACCAAAGCCAGGACGAGAGTTCCGGAGAGATGTACGATTTCATGTTTTGGTCTCAAGGACAAAAATTTGCCCCCTAACACAGAGACACTACAACAAGGACACCGAGCCCTTATAGCATCAAGAAGCAGTGACAGTGCTCATCTGGCAGCTCAAGGTCCTTCTACACTGTGTCAAGCAGACCCCCAAGCTTCTCCATGGTACCAGCCCATGGATACCTTGACAAGCAAATTACTGGAAATGGTCTACAAAACCTACCTCACAACTAACTGTGATGGTGTCAGCGTAGGCGTAGGTACTGGGTTACCATATACACACACTATGTACAGCTTGAATAGGCAGTTTTCAAAGGCACTTTTGTACTGGGATCACAATGCTAAAGGAGCAGAGCCAGAGGAGGGTGGGCACTGAGCAAGCTCCCCTTCCTGGATGGCAAAGCAGTGGCCAACATGTAGTGCAGCAGCCATATGTTTTGCTGGTAAGCACAAGTGAAAAAATACACCCTGCATTGGTGGGACATCCCGTTCAGCATGCTTACTGTCTTCACATTAAACACAGGTTCATATGCCCCTTCCACACACTGTGTCCAGTCTAAAGGAAGAAAGCACCAGCAGCTGTGTCTTACCGCCCTCCCTACAGGGACAATGCTCGAGGTGAGGCCCACTGTAACCCCCGCACACAAGACAATGCTGCCAAAGCAAATGGAGTTTTACATCAGGCCCCAATACTTGCTATTATTGCAGGAAATGGGGACATGACCAGGGAAGGCACAATCAGCATTACCCAAGCAGGACTTGTGCAATGAAAACTATCATCTCCAAAACTTTAACAAAGTTCTCTGACTTTTTTTTTTTTCCTCTCAATTTCTTTTATGGGTCCTGAGGCTGGCTGCCAGCACAGTGAGCTGCTCACAGTTCCCTGCAATTTCTGTAAGTGCCCTGTGATAAAGTGATGAGATTAACTCATCGAAATTCCAGCAGCCTCCCAGCGGCTGACGGTCACACCACCAGCCTGGCTGCCAGTGCAGGGGGCTAGGAGAGATCTTCCCTTTCACTGCAGCAGCTGGGAGTGCTGCAAGGCCCTGCAGAAGAGCATTGGCACACAAGGGTGCACATAGACAAGCCTGTAGGCAAGTATAAAATTTGAGTCATCTCTATGTGTCATGAACTGTAGATTATGTGACCTAGAAGGGCAGAAAACAGGATAATCTAATAGACAAGGTCTTGCTTTGAACTGTTGCTTATTAAAAGAGATTTCCTTGACTTATACAATATTCGTATTTGATCTGAAAAACCTGCTAGGACCTCACTTATGCCATGGCACAAGAGTTACCTAAAAAATGGCTGGAAAAAATCAAATGGTGTGTGACCAGATCAGAGTTTGGATTTGTTCTAACCCTTCATATGTTGCCTTGGAGGGCAAATCACTTCCTCTCTGTGTCCTGTCTGCAAAAACGAAACAAGCACCAAAGCTACCTCCTGGGGAGATCATGAGTCTTGATTCATTAAGGTTTAACTGTACTTTAAAGCCTTTAGATGAGAGATGCTAAAAAACAGCCAAGGCCTATTAAAGTGATAGATCATGGGGTTTTTGGTTGGGTTTTTTTGTTTGGTTGTTTTTCTTTTTTTTTTTTTTTATGCTGGAGAACTGCAAAGTTACCCTATTTCCTGTAAAATTACACCTTTGACTGTTAAATAGTTTGGAACATGATTTCCAGTGTGCACATAATAGGAGCACATGAAAATTGCACACCAGAGCTTGGTCATTCCAATTTCATTCATTCAAGTCAGGTCTTTCACCCTAGCCATTTGACACAGCATGCTGCAGTTGTAATCAGTGGTATGGTGCCACTCTCTGCTGGCCCTGTGGGGCCAGAGGGCTGAAAGCAGGAATTCCTAGGGAAATCCATCTCACAGGTGCCTCAGCTCATGCATTTGTTTTCTTTTATCCCTATTTTTGTGACAATTGTTACACTGCCCTGATGTTGGGTTTTTTGTTTGTTTGGTTTGGGTTTTTGTTTGGTTTGGGTTGGGTTTTTTGTTTGGTTTTGTTTGTTTTCTTTTTTTTTTTTATTGGTTGGTTGGGGGTTTTTGCTTTTGTTTGTTTTTGTTTGCTTGTATTAGAAGAACTGCTTGCAAAACATCATAGCCTTGGGAAGGTCGCATCAGGCAGACAGTTCAATGCCTCCATAGTACAGCTATTCTGCATGACTGGGGCTGGAACCTGACTTTCCAATAAGCCACTAGCACTGATAAGACTTTCATTTCAGTACCCACAAGTGTTGTCCTGAATCCTTTTCATCTCTGATTATGAAAGTAAACAGATCATTTGGGTGTCTCAGTGAAAAGGGACCTGAAAACTGTAAAAACTCCCTCACTGAGTGTCGTGCCAGACCAGCAGCTTCTCTGCCCTCAGCAGGCACCAGTCTGACCTCCTGTACCAGGACAGGCACCCCTGTTAATATGCAGGGGGGGATTCTCAATTGCCTTCCACTTAATGCAGCCCTTCTGAGGCATCATAGCCTGAGTCCTGCTGTGAGGAGAGGTACTTCATGAAAATCAGAGAAAATCTCTCCAATGATCTGCATGAGATAAGAGGGGTTATTTTTTAAGCTACATTTTTTAAAGAAAGGGATTTAAATATTAAACCTGTAAATTTGTATTTAGGCACTTGAAGTGCCTAATTTAAGTGACCTGATTTTCAGCAGGGCTATCCTACACTTCCAGGGATATGTCAGGTGCCTGAGTGTATGAAGCATCAGTCAAGGTTCTTATTTTTGAAAAGAAACAAAACAAAAAAAACCCCAAACCAACCAACATACAAAAAAAAACCAACCCAAACCACCAAAAACCCCACAAACCAACCAACCAACCAAAAAAAACCTTCCCCACCCTAGTACATGTGTTTATCATTTGCAGGAAAATGAGACTTTGGAAAAGCACGTGAGATAAACCCTAGTGCTTGGATTAATCAAAATTTTACTTCATGCAGCTTATACAGTAAAAATACCCCAAAAAAACCAGAATTGTGAGGACCAAGGTTTCAGCCTCTTGATGCTAAGAGAGGAAAATAAGGTATCTATAGGTGTAACACCAGCACTGCTTGTCTCCTCAGGGGGGCACACCCAGCTCCTGCTCCATGGAAGAGGACTTGGACCTTTCACACAACCTCACTCAAATCAGCCTCCTGCTCGCACAAGGAAATCTCTGTACAGATGCACAGAGGCAATAAAAACCCCCACAAGTCTAATATGAATTGAGTTGCACTGAGTTTTTGTGAATCCAAGTGTGAATAGTAAGCAGCACTCAGGCACTAGATCCACAGAATACTGCACTTTTTGTGGTTAAGTTGCAAAAGTTTTTGAAAAGCTCAGAACCCCTCCTGTTTTTAGGCTGTGAATTCCCACATGAAAAGTAGCAGGCAAGTTTCAGAGAAGGACAGGACAGTGCCTGGCTGCCATGGCTGCTACTGTAGGGACACAAAAACCTCCTTTCTGGATCTCACAGACCTTTTGCTGATCCTGTGGATGGTAATACTTCAGCTCAGGAAAATGAGCAAACTCTCTTAACTGCTCCTCCTTTCCCAGAAGCCGCTCCAACCACCATAACAACAACCAGGAAGCCCTAGAAGACTATGGATTTTGTTACAAGCCTGTTATAAATCCCTACAAGTCTTCTGAGCTGCATTATCCATATTTTAAGCCCCTTATTAGTGTAAGGGCTCCCTAGCACGTCAGCTGTATTGCTACACTTGCTGAGTTTGAAGCTTGCAAGACTCAAGCAGGGAATCCACAGATGCACACACTTTGCCTGATGCACAAATTGCCTATTCAGAAGATGACTGTAAATGTGTCTTTTCTCTCCAATTCTCCAATAACTAGTTCTCCCCAGTATCACTCCTTGCAAGTCCTGTCTTATCACCTTATGAGTGTGAATTCCAAGCACTCAGTGAGATGATTCACAAAGACCAGAGAGAGAAATCTAAACTCCAATTTATTTTGCTGAGCTTTAAGCTTTTATAATAATGGGTCATTTTAGAAACAGCCTTAATTTTCACAATTTGAAGATGAAAAATATATGAAGGTTAGTCATAGTCATGAATATTTTGAATAATAAAGGACTCATATGGTCACACAGCACTGTTATTAGTTAATATTTAGAACAGGGAAAACCATCTACCATTTGTAATGACTGATGAATAAAAGATAATGACAATATATTTGATTGATACATAATGGTCTACTAAGCAAACTATTAAAAGAAGGAATAGGGTAGAGTTAGATTAAGAACTTGTATCCCATATGAAATCTAGCATTTGTCTTTGTCCTAAATTTGGTTGAAAGGATTAGTTAGGATTCCCATGGAATAGAAATAATAATAATTAAAAAAAAGTAATTCATAAACATCCAAATCACATTGTCTTTCATGTAACAGACCTGATCCATTACATTCAACCAATATGAATTTCTCAGTTTCAAATCAGACCTCTTTTATGCATCAATAGCAGCACACTTCAACATGCCTGAAACTCAAGATTCTCTCCTATCTTTACTACATTGAACCTTCCACAATATTCACAAAGTCAGGTGACGCACATGGCACGTGGTTTTATGGAAGACACTTGCATCATGGAGGTAAATGCAGACTGCCACTAGAATATAATGGGGACCCAAAGCACAGTTCCCACGAAGCAATACAGTAACAGAGAAATAGGATTAAATTTTTGTCAGACAGCCTAGCTGACCAAAAATGCTTCAAGTCATTTTAAAACTTCTGACTGTGCCTCAAAGCATGGGAAGTCTAGACCTGAGGTTCAAAATAACACATTCAGAGAGAAAGGTCTGCAGTCCAGTGCTGTGTACTGTCATCTCAGGTACTCGTGTACTTTCCATCTCAAGCATTGCCAGTGCTGCAAAGTGGAAATGACACACAGGTCTCCTGGCCTTGATCCTTCTCTTGGGCCATGTAGCACGAGAGAAGTCACATGTGTGATGCCCCCATAATCTGTGGGACAGGTCAGGATGTGTTGTGTGATCCTGGCTTACTTCTGCAAAACCAACCATTCTAATTCAGCTTGAAGTGAATGAACAGTTTGCGTTTGCCTGACTTCTTTTTTTTCTCCCATCATCAAAATTCTCCTTGAGGAAATCTGACTACACAAAAATTCTGCTTCACTTTGGAAAAATCTTACTGATGGAAAACTCCCGCATATCAGTAGCAGAGACCTCAAAGATAACCAGCCATGTCCATGCTAGCTTTCAGCCTATGTTCTCCCCATCACTTGAAAAGCAACAGCCCTTGTGCTGTCCAGGACAGTCTGGCCTCACCTGGCTAAGAGGGGAAATGAGTTGCAGAGCTGTAGAGCTCAAAAAAGATCTGCAGCTTGAATGTCCATTCTTCCCACTGCTGTAACAGCAGCAGAGGGAGTGAAGAGGCTATTGCAAGATCTTCCTGCCTCAAAACATGCAGGTTTTACATGAGTTAATGCAGCTGTAAAAAACTAATAGGCAGACTGGAGTCATCTATAGGGAGGTAGTTGGGGGAGGGACTTGGCACAAAGCTCTGCTTCAAGATCAGGGTTGTCTAGCTAGGGCTGTGGTAGTCTAATCATCCAGGACAAATTTAGACCCACCTTCTATCAGCACGCGCACTTACTACTTAATAAAGTTACCAAATGTAGGGCCAGCAGATTAAGTACTCTCATAATAGTAATTAGTTTTTCATCTTTCAATACTCAGTCACAGAGAAGTGAAGTGACTGGCCCAAGACCACAAAAGCCCAGTGATGAATTTACCTACGACATCTCCTGAGCACCTGGGAAATCCTGGTGTTGTAGCTCCATCTCTGTGCTCAAGCCATTGAGTCAACACCATTCCTAGATATCAGAATCAGGGCAAGACTCTTGATACTAGGAGGGAATGCAATTATATAACAAACACATCTGCATGCTTTCTGCAAACCCTACATAGATGTTAGGCAGCCTGGATGAAGATTTTCCCACTTCTTCCGTTAGATGGTTAACACATCTGCTGAATATAATGGAGTTGCAGGATGAATACCTTTTGGAAATTATTTTGCCACTTTCACTGTCTCTTTTACGTGATCCTTAAACCCTTTTTTCCTGCATACCCAGGGCTGTGCCTGGACAGTGCAAGCACTGCAGCAGAGCCCTGGAGAACAGAGCATTTTCTTCACTCAACCAAACTCTGAAGCCCTATTTGCTTCCCACTCCCCTGGGCTCAGCCTTCCAGCTCCACAGATGAAATTGCTCACCCTCAGGCACAGTCCACTTGAATCTCCCACCCTTGGGAATAAAAGCATTGTGGTACCTCAGTTGCCAGCCCAAGCTGATGACAGGGTGAGAGAAATCTCCACTTTCCCCCATCTGTTACATGTTAACAGGCAATCAATTAGGGAACCACAGGGAGAATATGGCTGTGCTGGGGAGAGGGGGTTGGAGGGAAGCACTCTCCATTCTTGGGGTTAAGTCAGCTGACGTATCACCCAGGCTCCTAACATGCTCTAGGTACTGCTGCTGTGCAAATTTTTGTTTGATTTTATCTGTAAATCAAAAGTGTCTAGGTCTTTTTTTCTCTCTCCACGTTAGGCCTCTCTTCCTCTCTGCCACAGAAGTGCTCCAGTATCACCCCCATGAGGGGTTAGTTTTTCATTCTCTTCCTATATAAGGAACCCCTAGGGCTTTGCTTCAGAGTACTAATCCTGTCCCTCCTTCAGCACCTGAATGTGCCAAAAAGAAACACTGGGAATGGGTCCAATTGCTGGAGTAGGGACAGAGTCAGTGCTGACACTCAGAAGTGCAAGTAAAAGTTCACATTCAATCACAGGAGATTCAGCAATGACAAATCAGAAAACCTCTGCCAGCGAACAGGCCAATGCCCTAGGGATGGCCATGCTTTCCATACAGCATAATAGAAGAGGAAGAGTCATTGGAGCAATACAGAGTGACTATTTCCACAGCTGGATAGTATTAAGGAAAGACATCTAGAATCTAAGAAATTAAGCTAGAAATAGTGAATTCTGCAGAGACATGGTCTGAACTGTACTGTCTGTCTGCTCTGCCCACTCCAAAGCTGAACCTCCCCAGTGACAGTGTAATCAGGCCCAAACAGTGAACAAAAATAAAACAAGTGCTCTCCCTGCATGTGCATTTCTTTTGTTTCAGAGGAGACAATGAAGTGTTGGAGGGCTGGATTGATCCCAACCAAGAGCCAAGTACACAAACAGCTACTTGCTCACTGGACGTGTCTCCAGTCAACTCACCATGGTTAGGTAAACTCAATACACTTTCCACTGAAAGATCCTGTCCTTTTTCCAGTTAAAGAGTGTAAGAAATAAAGGGAGTATCTGTATGTCCAGCCATGTTTGCTCACACTGGGCCTGCTTATGTAAGTACAGCCAAACATCCACAGATATTGGAGCTTGCCTGGATGCACTCCCACTTTTGTCCATACTGTTGTAACCTGCATGTGTGTACATCTGCAGCATACCTTTGGCAGTCAAGATGCAGCCATATACCTCATATGTGAATTGTATGTGCAGGAGCAATGAACTGCAATTTGTCTACACATACATACTCTGAGGTTTTAAAAATCGTTTGAGGAATTTCTCATCCTCAGTAACACTGAAAAAAAACCGGCCATCTCTATCTCCTTCAGTGCATAAATTTTTTATCTTCAAAGATATTGCATCTTAATGAAAATGGTTGGTAGAATTGGAAAAGGAGGAACACAGGATTGACTGTCATCCAAGTGCCCTGTCCAGCCTTGTGGTGGGGTCTGTATGAAGTCCATGGCCACAAATTAAGACTGGCAGGACAGAGTGTGAACCTCTCTACTCTTGTAATGCTGGAGCTTCCACCTCATGCTGCAGACATCTCTAGGCAGAGGCAACTGCTCTTCAAATGGGCCTTAAAAACACCTTTAGAGTGCAAAGCACTTCTTTTCCAGGCCTCACTCTGCTATCAGCCATATTACCAGGGTGTCAGTGCCGCTAGCAGAGGCAGAAAGATCGACTAGGCCAGATACCTATATTTGGTAGGCAGCCAGGCTAGGAACTTGGCAAAGGTTCCTACCATCACAAAGCTGAACTTCATGTGCAAGTTGATTTGGAAGGACCAGAGATGAGCAGAAGGAGAGAGGAAGCATACAAAAGGATGAAGTGTTAGGTGCATTACATTCACCCTCCCTTTCCCCCTTTTATGCGACATGGAAACTCTGCAGTCTCAGCAACATCTGGGGCCACCTCCCTTTTTTGCTATGGAGTGAAAAATCTCAGTTTCCCTCCCTTCCCATCATACCTTGAATAGTCCTCTTGAAGAAGGCTTTGCATGCCTCACAGGAAGCCACACCGTAGTGGTACCCAGAAGCAATATCCCCACACACCAGGCACAGCCGCTTGGGGATTGCATTGAGCATGTACTCGCACTTGGTGGGTGAGTCCTCCATGATGGCGCTGGCGCAGTCATCGTAACGCTTACGGCAGGACCCACCGCCAATCCCTGTGCCATTGAACATGGGTGGAGAGTCAAGGCCATTGGGATGGCCACCCATGGCGATGCCGTAGCCACCGCTAGCATCAGAGGAGCCGCTTGGGCTGTGGTGGCTGATGGCGTCGATGCCAGAAGATGGGCTGGAGGGCTCAGTCTTGATGAAGGACCCACAGCTGGAGGAGAGGTGCCGCTCCTCCGTGGCCATTCTGCCGAGCAGCCTGCAGAGAGAGAGCAAAGGCACTCAGCGGCCTCCTGGCCAAACCCAGCTCCAGCTTGGTCAAAAGAGAGCCCTCCTTTTCCCACCTCAGTCCAATTCCAGTTGCCTCAGTCAGTTCAACCCCACCCAGGATCATCTTCTTCAGGAATATCAGTACCACTCACTAAGAACAGTCAACCTACTCCCCACAAACTCACACTAGAATAAAGACAAAGATATTAATGTAGATTATAATTTCAGCCTGTTCACAGGCTGCAATGCTGGGAAGGGGGAATCAGTGACAATGAGGTACAGTCTACCCAAAGCACAATCTACCTCTGGGACAACAGGGAGAAATAAGCCTGTCTGTGGAAGGCCAGGTGAAAAAGATGGGTTTTTTTAGTTCAGGATCTGACTCTAAGCAAAAAAATTAGGAGCAGAACCTGCAGAAAATACCTGCTCAGAATGGATTTTCATTTGTAATACACAAATCATTGATTAATTTTCATGTTGGATTACTTTGCCCCTGCTTCACTATCATCACTAAAAGGGGAGCTTAATAACTGAAGGAAAATAATCTGATAAAAAGTTTCCTTCAGCTTAATCTTAAATCTTAACCTTTCTTCTATTTACTAGTATAATGCTTTTGCATGGAGACACTTCTCTCAAATTCCCACTGCTTAGAAAGAGGGTTATGCTCTTAGAGTATATGGAAAGGCCTGCATCTTTACCAAATTTGCAAGCTCTTCTTCTTTATTTTAGTCACTGATAGTCTTACTCCTTATATAAATGTTCAGTCTTTTTTTAGAACACCCCTAATTTTTATGATATCTTATGCCACTGAGTTCCAGGCATTACTTGTGTGCTATATGAACACACAAAAAGCACCACTTTTATTTGCCTTTACTGTATTTGCAGCCTTTCAGTCTCCCTGAACAACTCATGAGTCTCCTCAGGAAATGTACTTTTGCCATTCTCTCCTCATTCAGCTCTTCATTATCTATATAATTGTTCTTCATGCAGAAGTTTTTGCAGACCTCTTATCTGCTTCATCATCCATCTCTGAACTTCCTCTAGTCTGGCTATTTCTGTTCAGTCCAGAACAGAGTTCAATGAGCCAGCTCCTCAGCAGCATGGAACTGGCACTGCTCCATCACTTCTCCAGCTGAAGGTCTGGACAGTAGTCAAGACAAAGGCACACTATCAATTACTTACTGACGTTACCATATTTTCAATGTTATTTTCAGCCTATCTATTATATAACTCCTCGCATTGTTTGGAATTTTTCTCTTTAAACTAAAATCTAAATTGTTACCATTTCTTTAACAGAGAATAACAGCAAGCTACGTATTGCCATCATCATATCTTTTTCTGAGTTGTTACAGTTAATTTAGAATCCATTAAGATGTATGAAAAAATCAAATTAATGCCTTCTGGTGTGCAATGTTTTGCAACAGTCAACAGTGTATTTTGTCTACCACTGTGCTGTCCATGCACCCAGCTTTATTAGGAACCTCTGGAGTTCTTCAGTCTTCCTTGATAATTTGATGTCACCTGCAGAGTCTAATTCATTGTTCAGCCACTTCCCAGATCATTAACACATGTATCAAACGCCGTAACACTGATCTGTGTGGGTGATTCGTGGTAACCTTTTTAACACTGAAAATTGACTTCACTTTCTTTCCTGAGTAGGGTTATGTCTACCCCTTCTTTTCTGCCTCAGTTTTTAATTGATAATAGTATTAACCTGAGAGGTTAAATTTTCCCTTCAGCAAGATAATTTATCAAAGGCTTTTAAGAAAACCTAAATACATGTATTTTCTCATGACATGTCCAAAGAATTCTGACTGACTGGGGATGATTGCCTTTTCCTCTTGAAGTTCTGCTGGTTTAAAGTTACCATGCCATGGTCATGCGGGTAAATTCTATTTCTATTTCAGTTTCAGCCTATTTACCTGGTATTTGTGGCAACTCCTTCTTGCCAAGAGGTCAAACCCGGTGGGGGACAGGACAAAACATTCTGTGATACAGCAAGGTTGGAGAGCACACATATATATCTATCACATCTGTGTGTCTGTTGATATGAATGTACATGTTTGATATGCAATATCTGCAGAGTCCTGCATTTTTACAATCTCATTTGACCCATGTATCTCCTAATTTTTCCTTCTCTGTTTCATCCTCAAAGTTTGACCTTGTCTCCTATATCTGGAATCGATCAGGCAAGTTTGTTCTTTGGCAATACCGTTGACCTTGAAAGTATGGGCAGGCATCTCACGTTCCTCAGCTGCTTTGCCTGGCGTTACCTGAGAGGAATCCAGAGTTTGGTCCCTCTCAGAGACAGCATGATGAGTTGACGAGTGCCTATGCTTTGCCCAGAGAGTCACACTGGACTAAAGGCCATGGAGTAGTTACAGCAATAACTGTTGCAGGTGCATCTTTAATCTTGCGGGGCAAATAGAGAGACTGCACATCTCCTGGTGTAATGCCAGCTGACTGTGTGGGTATAATGTGAAGGTGAAGCTTTGCTAGCTGAGACAAGATCTTTGCACCTCACAGCAAAGCTGAAAGCTGATGTGCTGGCCAGACTCTGGAACCTTTCCCTACCTAAGAAGTGCATTTGTAGTAAAACTCTGAAGATCACCGGGCACAATAACATGAGATTAGTGTTGAAATGGAAGGCAAAATCACCATAAAACATGGTTCTGCACTAAGGAACTCCACTGTAAAAGGAGTTGGAGTTGTAATGTTAAGGACAGACAGAGGACAACACTATGAAAAAGGCATGGCAAGGGGGTGAGCTGTACTGTCAGATTTAGTCAGCAGAGTTCAAAGCCCAGCTTCTGTTGCTTAAAAAGCCCATAATTCACAGAGGACCTCCAGAGGATGCCCAAAGGTATTTCCATCCACTGGGAAAAAAAAAAAAAAAAGAAAAAGAAAAACCAAAAAATACAAACAAAACCAAACAAAAAAATAAACCAAGGGGAGACGAGTCTCCTAGGACCAATTCACTTCTCAACTCACAGCCTCAGTTAAGGAGCCTTCCTCCCCAAGGTTGGCAAACACTGACTTATCTGATGGCAAATGAAGGATAACTACAAACACCCTACATCCTTACAGCTAAGGACATTCTTGTTCCTATCCAGGAGACAGTAATACATAGCGGGTTCTGGTTAGATGTGAACACATGCTTTAGAGGCAAAAATCCCTAGCACCAAGACAGATCAAAGACCACAACTAAGGTGACTTCAGCCATTCCAGAGCTTGTGTTTTTCTTTTCTGGCCTCTGGAACAACTTGCATAGTTGATTATTGCTGGGCAGCACACACTGAGTTAAGCCTCATCAGCTGTGACCTTCTGGAAGTCTCATGGAGATCCTGTGGTGATTTTTAAACAGTCAGAGTGTCCCCTGGCAATGAAATACAACATCTTTAGCTTCACGAAGAAGAGCTAAATGTTTTTGCAAAGAGTTCAAAGTGACGAACAGCCATTTTGCTCAGCTCTAGTTACCTTAATAGGAATGTAAAAGGAGAGAGACTTGATCCAACTCTCCTCCGTGCTGGCACAGGAAACTCCGTTACTATTTCTGTGCCCATATAACAGGCTTAGAGGTTCTAAACATTTCGTACTTTTCACCTTTCCTCATCATAGGTCACCCTCTAATCCCTTTAGAATCTTTGTGGCCCTTCCCTGGATTTGTTCCAACTTGCCTGGGTCTCTCTTGCAGCAAGGTGCCCCGAATCGAACAGTGCAATGCCACAGCACTGCAGGGGAGTCACTCTGGAAAGCACACAGCCAGGCAGACATATGGACCAACTGAGCAGTATCTTTGCCAGACATGGGGTTGTACATCAGCTCACATCATTTGATAGCCACTGTCTCACTGGGACCTCTCTGAACTAAAGCTGCTTTTGCCACCATGCTCTCCACAACAGGAAATTTGGAGATTCTCCTTGTTCCAAAGTAGATCCAATATCATCTTTAAACTACACACCGCTAATTGCCAGTTGTTTTACCAAAGATTCTTAATAAAGCTCATTTTTTTCAGCCTAACTCTTGTTTTTTCTATTCTGATTATTTTTCTAGCATCTTTCAGTTCTGTTTACTATAAATATGAGAACGATGACTTTTATATTTTCCTCCAGGTCACTAATGAATATTTAAAACCACAACACTGCCCTTTTGGACACCACCTTTGCAGAAGGATAAAGAATGTCTCTAACCCTTCTGTTTACACTCTGTCAGCTAATCCATGATTCATTTCACAGGATTTGTATCAAAACCAATTTGATCCAATTTCCTTAATAAGATCTTTCACAGCTTTGTGTCAGAAGACCATGCATGGTTGAGAGACAGTCTATCCACTGCACTGCTTTTGCCCACTAATTATCTAACTGTATGAGGAAAGGTTATTGTCTGCGGTACTCTAGTTTCATAAACCCACTCCTGTTTATCACTACCAATGTTGTTAGCCTTTACATACCTATAACTGCCTTGAGACAAGCATGCTCTGATCTCAAGTGATTCTGGATGTAAATATACAGGTTTAGATGAAGTCAAGATGGCACTTCAGGGTTTTAGCCATTAGTGTTATCTCCCTCGGGCAGTGATGTTGGGCTAATGTTACAAGTTTCTCCAATTCTTCTCCAGCCTTTCATCTCTGCTATTTCTCTAAAATGGCTGGACTGCTTATGAGTTTAATGCTCTCTTGAGAACACCAGCAATAATAAGAGAGGAAAGACTGACAGATGAGCAGGACCAGAAAGGGACAAAAGATTCGTGTTATAAAATTAAGACAATAAATAATGTCCCCATTTTTCTTCTTTTAAACTTCAAGGATTGCAAATTTCAGATCGATGCAGGTAATGTTATTTTATTACATACACATCCTTTGAGGTTATTTTTGTCAGAAATATGTTCACATCTTTACTCCACTTCTGGATATGAAAATTACAGGAATTTAGGAGTCTTTATCTATAAGTCTTCACCTGACTCAGAAAAAAAAAGGCCCGCCACTCACACTTGCTTAGCGGGACAAACAGAACAATATGCAGCTTTGTAACAGAAGGTAACTTTTCCTCACCAGAAGAATTGTCTATTGGCTAAAAGTGTCCGCAATTCAGTAACTTAATACCATCTGAGCATCTAAGTGCTGATTCAAACCCAAGTATTTGACCCTGTACCTTCTTCATATAGCACTCCCTATTCAAAACTGCATCAGGGGAAATTTAGAGGCAACGCTGCTGTGCTTTTCTAGTGGCTGGTCCTCATTATGTGATCTTCAATAGGAAAGGCAAGGATAGCTCAACGCTCTGCTCCAGTTTCCTGAAGGAAGGTAAGGAATGTGCATCAGAAGTTCTGCCAAGTAGGTCAGTCCCTTCACTGCTATTTTCTGATCAAATCACAAATTTACCTAACCAACATGTTGGAGATTTCCAACAGTAAGACTGAAATTGTCATTAAAATGGATGCTGAAATACAGCTGTAGGACTAGTATCAGCTGAGGGAAGGGGAGCGAGGACACTCAGCCCTTCTCAGACAAAACTTTCTCTATTCTGAACACAAAGAGAAAATGTGAAAGGCCAGAAATGGGCTTTATTGGGTGGTTCTCTCAGCTGGATGAGGATTCCAGACAGAATGAAATATTATTTTTTTTTTTAAAGTACATTTTGAGATCTACCATAAAATTGAAAAGCCCTGCAGGAGAGGTGCCTGTACAGCTTGTAACTACCAGGTGCCCTATGGCTGCTCTTGTGGAACTGCACATCAGTCCTGACTAGATTCAAGTTTTATTGATAAAACCTGAGAAGTCTGACAGTATAAACCTGCTCACTTCAGGACCCAGCTTGTGACAAAAGCACATTCTGGATTGCAGAGACATTTTTAAACCAACCATGAAAGAGCAAAGTAGCTTTAATCTGCAGAAATACCAATGATTTAAACAGTGATAAAACATCCAACCTCTTCTCCAGTACAGGTCTATTTTTGCTACCAGTATTTCTTAGCCAGATGACATAAACTTGCACTGCATATATAAATGAGATGTGCATATCATGCCATGATATCATTTGGGCAACACAGACTTTGTGTCCTTTGTGGGCCACATGAGAGAGCTTTGCATCCCACAGCTGGCTGATAAACAATATAGATCAGCTTCTTGAATACTGGCTGCAACGCCAGTAACAAGCCAAATTCTGTCAGGTGGTTTTTTTAGATACAGGAGACAGAAATAAATTCTGGTTTCCAAGAGGCAGGCTAGACCTGACAGCTGTAATAACAGACAGTGTAATTTTAGGTCACATATGCAAAGAGTTAGTATTATGGAGCTGAGGTGCCCACACCTGTTGGGCAACCTGCTCTTACCATGGACAGCTCACACACATGCTCCCACCCCTGCATCTCTGCTTTGAGGACACCCATCATGATGCTAGGGAGGCAAAGGGTCAGCATAACCACAGGTTTCTCCCACTCTTCTACTCAATATGGACTCCACATGAGAGAGGCATCATCTAGAGACTCCTCGTCTTTAGCTCTCCACACAACAGCCCAAGAATAATGGGACCTGCCAATATACCACTATACTCTTGTACAGTGCATAACTGTGGATAACTCAGCCATACCAACCACAGTCCAGGAAGCTTTTCTGGGCTTATTCTATCATATAGGGCAACATCCTGTTCCCAGGACAAATTCAGTTCTCTCCGGGGGTAGGTAAGAGCTTGGGTAGTACATGAGTGATGGGCATAATCATAAACATAAACTGGCAAGTTACCAGTGCATAGGCTTTAGAGGTTTTTGTTGAAATCACAGCATTTTGCATTGCTATAAATGACAAACCTCAGATCAATTTCAATATTTTTCTCTGGAGTGCAAATATTTCTAAGACTTCTGTCATGTTTGCTAGTGGCACTGTTCTTTGGTTTGCATGGGTTATGCTTCTGTTCTGACAGCAACCCTCTGACAGCCTGTTTGAAGGGTCGTAATATGCCCATACACACTTGTCTTTGGAACAAACATAAACCATAGCTTAGTAAAAGGCTGATGAACTTGCTCTCTAATTTGGAGTGGGAAAGCACTGCATGACTACTACTCCATAGCATGAACACCAACCTGTAGTTCAGAAACCTAGACTGCCAGGCTTTAACAAGGTCCAACTGTCAGCGCTTTATTCTAAAAGAGCTACAGTATCCCAATTCCAATTATAACCATTTTCTGTTGCTTTTGGCTTTGATGGGCATCTGGACCTGGCTTTTGGCCTGCCTTTCACCCTTGCACTGAAGGGAGATATAGATTTTTTAATTTGTTTTATAATTTGACAGTGGGTCAGGGGAAGAACTTTTGGGTCAGGAGGCTAAAGAAACTAAAATGAAAATATGTACAGAAGCCAGTGAAGTTCCACAGCTCCCCAGCTGCAAGAGCTTATCTGGAGATCTGTCTCCAGGGGTCAGTTCCCCTGGTATTCCTGAAGAGAACTGGGTTGTACGAGATCTGCTGAAGCGTGTGTCACTGGATGAGACCAGTTCTGCTGTGTAGACTGGAAGAATATATTCCTCACACAGCAGAGGAGTTGGAGGCCCAAGCTGGGCTGTTCCACAAACGAAGGAGATGGAGACAGCAAGGGTTCATATGCTGGCTCTGACTCAAATAGTATTTACTTGTCTAATGCCCAGAAGTCATTTTATCCCTTTGACCGATTGCATAACGAGAGCCCAGTTACATATCAGTAGATCTTCTCTAGTTCAACTTAGCTCATGCTGATGAAAGCTGCCACAGCAAACTGTCTGGAAGCTGCTTAATAAATAAAAAAAGGCTTCTCATGTGCAGAAGACATTATAGATTTCCTACTAGCCTTCATCCTTCTCCTCATTTTTGTAATTTCTCTTCACCCTTAGGATGGCTGTCTTGTTAGTAAAATGTAAGAAGTATTACACAGATGAAGTGACAATTAATCTGGAGGTGTGACATTTATTATCAGTTCACTCTCTTATTAATGCATTGCCTTTTGAAGGTACCTTGCCCTCTGGGGTACTAATGTCACTCCCTCCAGAGTAAATTGCTTCAGCACTTGAGCTAATGCTTCTTGCTTATACTTATTGTTGGTATCACAGCCACCAATGTGATGGAGGACCAGGACCGACTTGCTGTTGACTATTTATCCAAATTCTACCACCACCCTTTTCCCCCCTGCCTCCATAATACCTGTGTTTCACATTTCCACTTCTTCCCCTGCTATTTCTACATCTGGAAGACTGCTCACACCAGTTCAGCAATTTTGCCTGCACACAGCAAAGCTGCAACTCAATCTCTGTGGAAATGCTCAGCTAGACCTTCATTTCTTCTTGAATGTCTTTCTTTATTCTCTGCCTGTCCAGGGCATTTATAATCTGTATCTTTCTTAGTACCTTCAGTGTCCTTCAGGCACTTGTGAATGAGACTCAAGCAACATGTTCAGTAAAGCACACTTCAAACCCTTGTACATCAGAATTTTGTGTTCACCTTTTCAGCTGGGCAAGGAAAGGAAAATCTCCAGCACTGCCATTTATATCACAATTATTTTTGCATCCCAGCCTGATCCTTCATCTTGTCTCACATAGACCCTTTCTTTCACTCAGTACCCTCTTAGCATTTCTGAGAGAAAATTGCCACCACTACAGATTTCTTCAGCCTGCACTTCCTTGCATTTAAAGATATCCAATGAAAGTACCACTCCCTTCAACCTTGCCTACAATTCATGATAAACAAAGTCAGGGAAAAAAGACTCTGAGGTATTGCTTAATTCCTCTAAGTGTTTGAGGAAGGAGTGAGGATGGGAGATACTTAAAAATCAAGGACATCATTTAGAAACAAATGCGCAAAGAGACTTAAGAATTAACATTTCTTTCTGGGTATTAGTTTACTGATAGGAGACTCTAGTTTTTTTCACACAAAATTTGAATTTGTGTGTTCTCCAACCTGGATGTGTTTAGGAATTCTCCAGGTTTGACCTGCCATTTTTGTTTTGGCGGGTTTGTTTCTTACGCTTCAAAACTTACAGTTGTAGTGGGACTCTGCCTCCTCATCCCACCCTTTCCAAGACAATCCAGACAGAATACATGGGCTTTGCCTAGATTCCACCTGTAACTTGGAGAAATGTATAATTAAGTGCCTCATGATTAGAAACATTACTCAAAACCAGACAGATCCTGAAAAACTCACTGAAATTAGTTCCACATAAATTATAGCATGGAAAAATATCAATGGGCAATTACTGCTTTTCAGTTTGAAATATTTTTTTATCCCTGACTCTTCCAGAAACCACTTCTAAGATGACAGAGCAGCAAAACAAGATAACAGTGTGAGAGCAAACACTGGATCTGGTATAGGAGAGATGTCTCAGAACCACCAGAAAATTGAGGGAGTTGGGCTGCTAGTGTCAGTGAGGACAGAGGCACAAGAGGACAACTTCATGGGGTTGAGGACGACAAAAATCCTGTGCTACACAGTGAGGCTGAGATACAGCGCTTGAATAAGCAGAGAAGGGGAGTACATGACACAGGTGACTGTAGGCCAGGTTCCTCTCAAGCTAATGAACACCACAGTTTTGAGGAAAACAGGTTACACATACAGAAACACATAGTTTCCTTCCTCGAACTGCTGTAACATAGAGGATTACCTTTAGCTACCTATTTAAGATAACCTCAAGGTTCAGTTTTGCTGAGTCTTTAAAATCCCACCTTTGGTAGGTATTTAGCAGATCTCTTACCACACACTGCATATATTAAGTAGCCAGTTGTAGCTGACCCAAATTCCAGCTTCAAACCCTAATAACTCATTCTAAATCCACTTCATTCATCCATCTTCCAGACTGTTTGTCCCCATTTGCTTTGACTGACAAAGTAGATTCCAGTCCACTCAAACCCAGACCTACTTGAGGCTCCACACTGTCCTCCTTTCTTATTTGTCTGAACAAATGAGAAGGATGAGAAAGAGGAGACAGATGAGGAACAGATGAGGAGGAGACCATAGCCAACAAACAGCCATTAGACAAAAAACTGTATAACAGAACAAATACATAATTTTCCCCAACACTCTGCATAACGTGCACATTCATTTCTCTAGATTAAAAACCCCAAACAATCCAGCCCAAACAAATTCTAAAGCAAAATACTATTAAATTACCTCCATTTCCCTTCCAAATTGGCATCACTGTTCTGAAAATTTAACAAAGTGATTACAAAAAACCCCACAAAAATACTCCTTTTTGACATGGTGAGTATATCTTCTCCTCTATCCAAGAAGTTTTCACTTTTCTCTGTTATTATTTTGGGACATGAAAGAAAAAACCATGAGCTTACGAGATCTTCAACCCCCATTTCACTTCCTGCTCCCTGCCTTTAGCATCACTACTAATGGACAAGCAGAAGCCAACAGACACAGCAAAGCAGACAGGCAGTCAGGCTCCCACAAAGAAGCTGTACAGCTGCTTCATGTAGTACCTTTCTGAGCAAGGCTTAAACACAGATCTTACACAGCTGTGTTCAGATCTGTGTATAGCAGATATGCATACACAGAATAAATCCATCATGCAAATACGCATAAACACCTTTGTCACACACATGCCCCCCCACATCTCTCCTTTCCTCATTATGTGGATGCACCTAGATACTCTTCAGGCAGCTTCATATAGAAGCCAAACTATGACTTCATATTTCCAGATCATCACTGTTGAGTGTTCAGACCTTTATTGCAAGCATAATACACTAAAGCAAAAACAATAGAAAGACCACTGCCTGAGCTACATCATATGCAGTCTGGACCTTGAGTCACAGCCCTGCACCTACCAGAGCATGAGAGGGAGAAGACCTCACATGATTTTACATATGTCTGCACTTTCTCTGATCTCATATTTAAGAACTCTTTGTTCTCTGTCCAGAGGTCTGGAACCCTTCACAGGCACTAGTAGGAGGGGTCTGCCCTCTTCAAAGGAGGGACCCAAAAAGAAGTAAGTTTCAGCAACTGACGGCCTGGTGTGACCCAACCCAAACCAGCTCACCCTGCCGGCATGTCCTCCCCACTGCGCTTGTTCCCTTTGCCCTTGGAATGCTATCACTTATTATCACGCTGACTTCTCCAGATGGAGCATTTTGGCTATTGATCTGATAAATAAACAGCCTGCTCGCTCGATCAAAATGTTATTTTGCATTTCAATTACTGTTCACTAATGCAACCTTCATCCCGCCAAGAGTGCTGCTGGCAATGACACTCGACCTGGCACAGGCGTTTGCAAGCAAATTCGGCAGCACCTGCTGCAAGCACCTAACGGGATTACCAACCTCCATTAGATGCACAGAAAGAAAAGGAGATGGACAGACAGTACTGAGCTGAAGGGGAACAGATGTATGCAGAACAGAAGGTATGAGCAACCTGGACAAGGGATAGGGACAGGCAGAAGCACAAATCCATTTACAACACAGCTTTGTCAAATATTTGGATGGTGGGAGGTCCTGGTAACTAAAGACATCCCCTCCAGTAGACAACCCTTACAGCTCATAGCACATACACTAAGCTCTCTGTGTGTGAGCTATGCAAGAGTTCAGAGCAATGGGAAATGGAAATCAATGTCTTGACAAGCAGGCACTGAGCCCTGCAAACCCATCAGGGCGAACAGGGTCATTTCTAAAGCAAATTCTGGAGCCTAGCTCCACTGGGGCTCAGTAGGCCCTACAGCTGGATGCTGTGTGTAAACCTGCAGGGCAGAACCCTTCTTAGTCCTTGCTAGATTCTTCAGTATAGTGGGAAATGTGACTGCCTTTGGAGAATCTGGTGGTGATACAGCAAGACAGAGGCATCCAGAGGTGTTAATAAGAGATCTTTGGCAAGTGTTGGTCTATTAATTCAGCACTCTTTTTACTCAGGGAATCCTTTGTCAAATCCCCAAACTGGTTTCACTCAAACCCTCTCTACAACAAAAGACAGAACAAATAGCAAGTCAGTGCACAGACACCAGCAGTGAGGTCAGGCATGACCATATGGTTAAGAGACAGCTCCTAGTCCCAAGATCTTCTGGTCATGTGATGTACTTCACCATGTGGCTGTTTTTGTACCAGACTCCTCCTGTATGATGCAGAATGCACCTTGGCCTCTTCTTTTTCCTACCTGAATTCCTAAATTAAATGTAACATGTATCACAAAATGACACAACCATTTACCAAGGCATGCAAATGGTGGTCAGCACTTTCACCACCCCCTGTGTAGTGTATCTGTGGTGGACTTATCTCCTAGGTGACAAGGTAATATAAATAGGCAAGAAAATGCATTTCTCTCAATTTATAGAGATCATTTGACACAGCTCTTTCACCTGACCTGGACAAATTTCTCCCATTTCATTATCAGACAGCATCCATACTGAAACTGCCAGTCACCCATGAGTTAAAAATAAACAAACCCGTGTAACACCCTGACATTATATAAACAAAATGCTAAGTATAACACATGAGAATGAGATCAATGTGATGCATAAAGACAGGATCTATAACTCCACACATTCACACTTCATCTGATCTGTGTGCCCAGCCTCCCAGTTCCCTCTGCCCTTGGCAAACTAAGCCTGTGCCCCACACCCATCTCTCTCTGGCCAGGTCTGTGCTGTAGACCTTGATCTCCCAGATCTGAATCCTTGCACATCTTTTCTCTGAACCCACTCTTGGGAGTAGAGTTTCTGGGAACCAATCTACACATCTCTCCCCAACCAGTAGGCATCCATGCTGCCAACACAACCTAAGGACCCATATACACATTATGTGTACTCTGTACTATGACATGTGGCAGTCAAGTACAGTGTACTGAGCTCTTCAAATGCAACCCAAATTCCAGACTCAACACTTATCTTCTTGTAGACTTTTGCAAGTCAATGCAGCTCTCCAGGACACTGCTTCCCCAATGGAAAAGAAGGGACATGGTGCTGAATGACCTACCTCTCAGGAACATTGTGAGAGTTAATCAGCAACTATGATTAAAAGAATGGAGTGTGCAGATGAGTGTGCTAAACGGAACGATGGATAGATAAGCCCTGTTGCTCACATGATGGCCTATGCTTCAGATTATCAGCAGAATTTAAACCTCTTTCTTCAGCACCACAGCTCAGAGATTTGCCTGTGTAAGTAGTGTGAATAGTTAAGTGCTTTCCTGCATGCAAGCCAGACAGAGCAATAAAACATTGGCATCACAAATCTGTGTTACACAGACCAATTCTGACCTCCTCCTACATCTGACTGTACTTTAAGCCCAGTCCCCTCTGACCCAGTCTACACAATAACCTTACCTCTAATACTGCCTAATCCTATCTCCATCTCCCTAGGTGCTATTTCACACACCAACTGCCTCCTGATCACGCCTCCATAAACCAAATTTTTTCATTCTTTGCAATTACACTTCACTGCAAGTTCTTCATCAAAAATTCATTGTGTTAAAAAATGCTATTGTTTCATTACAGAATTAAGTAAATTTTGGCAATGTTTTGTACTGTAAGATTTCCAAAACAACTCTAAAGAAAATGAGATGTTTAATTTTGCTTTGTTCCTAGCACTTTATTTAGCCTGTCATGTGCTGCCTCATGTGTTCTTTGACTGTTTCAAGAACATAATACATTGTTTCAAGAATATAATGTAACAAAATATTGGAAGTTTCCTCAAAATAAACTTCATTGGAATTTCCATTTCATTAACATTTCAGGTTGCAGCAAGATTTGGGATGAAATAACATATATTCTGTCAAACAAGATTCTCATTTTCATGCAGCTGCACTCCTTGTGTCTTCCACGCAGCCCTCTGCTTCACTCAGGTCTCTTTTCTCTATGTGCATTCAGAAACATGTATGTTCTAAGATACACAGAAATGCTTTGACACTTCATGCCATCCTCTTTAACCAGGCAGCATAGAGAGACAGATACTGGCAAAAAAATCCCTACATCTAAATCACCCAAAAAGGAGGAACTCTGTAAAAGTTCTGGAAATTTGGAAGTACCACAGAAGCTGTGCCATCAACTCATATAAAATGGTCATTCTGATTAATCATCCCACAGCCAAAAATCAAGCCCTCTGTTTTGAAAGCTGAGTGCTGTTGGAGAAACCCTGATCTGCTCTTCCACCTGGTGCCATTTAAGCTTTATCTCATTCCTTCTGCATAACAATGAAATCACTGCTGGCATGTGATCAGAAGCTCCAAAACCCTGGCTCCCTATCAGCTTTCAAAAATTGACCTGGACATTTTAGCCACTTCAATGAGAGCTTGAATGAAACTTCCTTCTCATTCATTCATGGCAAGGAATGGTATTTCTTAGCACCCCTGTGAGACACGAAGCAGTGTTTCATTTTACAACTTGCTGAGGAAAAATTGTTGGAGTTGTGTATAAATATCTTACCTGACACCTCAAGCCCACCCAACATTTTGTAGCTGCAGTGGAAATAAATCACAAGGAGTTGGGACAGTATCATATCTCATCATCTAAGTATTGAATCAACTACTATTGAAATTAAATTATTTCTATTGATTGGAACAGGAACTGGACCTCAAGATCTTAAGTCATCTGAGCATTGAAGATTGCAGCTATCCCACATCCTTCACTGGATTTCTAGAGACTTGTCTTCTAATGTTAAACTACTCCTTCAAACACACTTTTATTTGAAATGTTCTTGAGAAGGAAAGCAAGATGAAAAATAATCTTTCCTAATAGAGGGCTTTCTCAAAAATCCCCACTTACATGAATAAACACTCTTCACAGTGTGCAGATTGATGGCCCTACCCAACAACTGTAAATCATGGTGTAGAGTATTCACACATATGCATCTTTGAGTGACATTCACTGGCCTGAGCATCCCTTGGAAGCCACTTTGATGCCAGCTGTGATAGGCTTGTCTACCCTGTGCACTTCACTCCAGCGAGAAATTTCAGCAACATCAGGCTCCCTAAAAAGATCTCTCTAATAAGGATTAATTTATTTTCTAGGACTCATCCTAAGCAGATAAATAGCCCAAGCTCTAGGTGCCTCTGAAAACTGTCCTGCTTGCAAACAGCAGGTAAATTCTGTCCACATTGAAGCATTTTTCTCACTTTCCACCCTGGAAAGAGCAAAACAGGATGAAATTAAGGAACCAAAGCTGCCAATCAAAACAGCTACATGTAGTAAAATCATTTCCCATGCTGCACCAACCACCTCCCCAGAGGGAATTCCAGTCCACAGGGTTAAAAGCAGTTACTCTGCAGGAAAATCACAGTTCATCCCAACTACACCTGAACTGCCCGGTGTGATTTCCTGAGGTACTGGCTGCAGTGCTGCTCACCACTTGGCATGCACAGCAAATCTGGTACAAAATAGGCTGATCAGCAAGGGAGCCACAGAGACTGGATTGCAGTGCTGGGAGAGGTTTTTCTGACTGTGCACAAAGCTGGTGCAAACATGAACATCAATAGATGTTTTCCTATTTTTTGAGTATAATTTAGCTGAGGTGTTTAAGTTCCTGACAAATCTGCAAACACTTTAAAGTTCCTCTGTTTCTGCAGAACTGCTCAACAGAGTTTTAGGCCATGAGTTGTTGAGATTAGTGCCTTTTGATAGGCTCCTTCCAAATATTAGATGGAAACAGACAAATCTGGTAGAGCAAAAACCTCACACAACTACAACACAAGAACCCTCTAAAGTGACTCATGGCCTGAAACCCTGCTGAGGGAATACACCACCAGTCAGACATGGGACAATGTTGTAAATATGAAACGCATTTCCTGAAAACCTTTGATCAGTTTGGAAGACTGAAACAAAGACTGAAGTTGTTTCATCCAGCTTCAACCCTGAGCAGTGGATAACACAACTGTTTAGCAAAAGCACTGGCTTGCAAAAGAGATGTCATTCAGGATTTGTAGATTTCCACCAATCCAGATCAATGAATTTTTGTCACAGCTACTTAAAAAAACAGCAAGAAGGCACATTTTAAAAAGCCACTCTGCTTTACAGTGCCCCACTTCACATTGTGCCTGGAGAAGCAGGAGGTGAAGTAGCAGTAGAGAAGGAAGGGGAGTTATGGATTCTGGTGTATCCCATCAGAGCAGTGTTTATTCTAATCAATCAACTGAAAAAAAATAGTAGCTGAGAGTAATTATTAATAATCAAGTAAAATTGGATTATTTCTCTGCACTGCAGCATTGTCTGGATAGGGAGGCTGGTGTAGAAATAAAGTTCATCAGAGCAAGCTACTGAAACAAAATTGCTGACCTCAGTAGTTCATCAGAGAAGGTGGAAAATGGAACCTCAACTAAGCATATGGTACACTATCTGTAGAGCATGAAGGCTAACAAAAATAATTATTAGAAGGTGGCTAAGCTTAAGCATTTGAATTGTCATACATCTAGTTGTATATCCAAATGACCCACTGCCAAAGCCTTCAATTTCTGAGGTATCTGGTTTTGTGATTCCTCATTCCTGAAAACACAGTCAGCTCCCTTTTCCAAAACACAATGCTTGAGAGGAAGGAGCTCAAATATGTTGTGCCCTCTATGCAGCTGTGGTCTTGGATGATTTTATACTCAAGCAATTTAATGGAAACATACATCAAAAAGGAACACTATACCTCACATTTTGCAATATACTCAAGTCAGGAAATTTGATGTTACCCTGCCTAAAACAACCACAATGTGGCATTGCTAAGAGATGATCATATTCTCAAACACAAATAAGAAACTGCAACTACAAAACATGAACTTTTACTGCAAAAACAATGTCTCAGTCAACAACTTCATTCATAAACATGTAGGGGCAATTTCATTAACTTGTGTCCATGACAGCATTGCCTATGCATTCACATGTGCATCTTGTAAGTACTTTGCAAACATGATTTAGGAGCCTCCATCTGAAAATGTAACTCAGACACAATAGTAATGGCCAGACTGGGTATAAACCAGTAAAGCTCCCTTGTAATAAGAGGAATTATATCAATTTCCAAAAGATAGGCAGCAAGTCCTAGAACACTATACTCTTGGCAAGAGGAAGCATTACCCAGCTGCAAGGGGAATACAACGTTGCTACTGAAGAAGGCAGAACTTGGGAATTCTCTGCCGTGTGCAAGACCTTAGCCATGAAACTGAATTAACACAGCAAACATCTTCTATTTAACAGCTTACTAATTACATTTTCAAACTAAACATTTACCTCTACCTTGAGTATTTCTATAGCACCTAACAGAATCTAAGATGAGTTATTCCCCCATTTACTTTAACAATTTCTTAAATCAAGATAATCCTTTATTTAAAAGGGGCCAGGGGGAATATGGAGAGTTTCTTTCCCCCATCACCTTAAGTGTTGGATCATACAGAAGGCTACCCAACCTCCAGTACATATCTTACAGGAATAAGGGATCTGAAGAGTGAAAGTTAGCTATAAAGCAAGCAGTGGATATCTGCTGTATGTAGTACATACCTACTTGGCTAAGTCTAATGATCCCCAGGATAGGCTTTTACATATCACCTGCAGTAAAACACTGCCTTCCCTGTCTTTCTGCAAACACCAGCAGTGATCATCTATTTATTTCTTTATAGCATTTTTTTTTTCTCTGTTTCAGGAAGTAAGGAGGAAAGAAGCAGAGACATAGTTTAATATTTTACTACAAGTTGGATCAGTACTGAGAAGTTTTGATAGTGGCAAAAGCATACTATTACTTCTGCAATGTTGGTGTCTGTTTAGGCACCAGCCCACAGGGCAGGATGAAGGAATGGGAAGAGGAGAAACAGTTTTGGACAAACAGCAACACAGTTCTCTCTGTTTGCATGGGAAGAAAGGGTTAAGCCTGCTTTAAGGTTCACTTTATTCTCCATGGTTTGTGCAAGCCAGCAATCAATCAATCTTCTCTCTTTCCTCTTTTTTTTCCCTGGGAACCACTGCAGGAATATCATGCCCAGGATCTTGTTTAAATCCACGACTCTTCTCTGTCAAGTCAATTCTTTCCATCCTCCCCCAAGGACCCCTGCAAAACTCCCCCTCCCCCTGAAAAGGGGCCTTCTGAGCTCGTTTTGCTAATGTATTCTCAAACCAAATTAGGGGCTCTGACTCTTGGTGAAGTTCGTGAGTTAGTTGCTGCAATGCACTGAATTAAAGATACCATCTCGGACTCAAATCAGATTAGAGCCCACACACACACATGCAAAAGCCCACTTTCTAATCAATTTTATAAAGGGCCTTCAGCAGAGATACACTAATGGTATTGAGCTAAGATCTTTAAACTAAGTCTGCAAGAAGTCTGCGGAGATAAAACACACACTGTATTAAAGAAAAAGCTCTTCACTGTGCCCTTCCCATCAAGAACCCCATGCACATTGGAAGAGCACCTCAAAACAGCTCTCCTGAACCTGAGTTGTTCCTTCTTGTCCTCCCCTCCTGTCTTCCTCCTTCAGACTTTTAAGTCCCTTCTTTCATATGCTTCCTGTCAAGCTGCAGCAGGAGGTCCTGGCACATAGGGAAGAGGAGACAGGGGATACTGTCTACCCTGACTTCAGCACTATCTCCCAAAACATCTTCATAGGGAAGCTTAGGAAACGCGGGTTAGATGAGTGGATTGAGGTCTGGCTAAACAACATAGCTCTGAGAGTTGTGATCAGCGACACACAGTCCAACTCTGGCAGGCTGTAGTCATGGCTCCCCAGGGGTCAGTACTGGGTCCAATCTTGTTCAACATATTCATCAATGATGTGGATGAAGGGATGGAGCGTACTCTCAGCAAGTTTGCTGATGATACAAAACCGAGCAGAGTAGCTGACACACCAGAAGGTTGTGCAGCCATTCAGCAAGACCTGGACAGGCTGGAGACTTGGATGGAAGGGAACCTAAGGCAATAGTAGGGTCCTGCACCTGGGGAAGAATTAACCTGTACTGGTGCTTGAGGTTAAGTGCTGACCTGCTGGAAAGCAGCTCCATGGAGTAGAAAACAGAAGTTCTGGTGGAAAAGTTAACCATGAGTCTACAGTGTTCCCCTGTGGCCAAGACAGCCAATGGTATCCTTGGGTACATTAAGAAGAGTGTGGCCAGCAGATCGAGGGAGATTCTCCTCCCTCTATACTCTGCCCTAGTGCATACTGTGTCCAGTTCTGGGCTCCTTTGTTCAAAAGAGACAGGGAACTACTGGAGAAAGTCCAGTGGAGGCTACGAAGATGTTGAAGGGACCTCAGCATCCCTCTTATAAGTAAAGCCTGAGAGACCTGGATCTGTTCAACCTGGGGAAGAGAAGACTGAGAGAGGATCTTATCAATATTTAGAAATATCTAAAGGATGAGTGTCAAGATGATGGGGCCAGACTCTTTTTCAGTGGTGAACAGCAACAGGACAAAGGGAAATGGGCACAAACTGGAACACAGAAAGTTCCATCTGAACATAAGAAAAAACTTCCTGTGAGGGTGGAACAGACTGCCCAGAGATGTTGTGGAGTTGCCTTTTCTGGAGATACTTAAAACCCACCTGGACACGATCCCATGCAACCTGCTCTAGGTGAACCTGGCAGGGGGGCTTGGACTAGATAATTCCCAGAGGTCCCTTCCAACCCTTATCATTCTGTGATTCTGTGTGAGATACAGAGCCCTCGTATGCATTAGGGATTAGACATAATAAGAACATGTCAACCCTTTTAGGCCTGTCCCATGAATCCATAAGAAGTGGGCAAAGTGGACAATCAGCTGACCAAGGTGAATTCCTACTTCAACACAGGTGCCCTGTAGTCACACACAAGACGGTGGGCACTGCCCTGGTGCTTGGCACATATAGCTGGGATACCACAACAGCTGCATCCTGACAGATATATGACTGAGTATATGGTAAAGGGTTCCCTTTAGAGAGCAGCAGCTGTGCACACCCAGCATTTTCACATCATTCTGTCCTCACCTCTCTCTCTCGCCTCTCTCTGTTTAGCAGTGGAAGTTCTCATCTACGACAGCATGTTTGCATCTCTGAAACCAATGTTCTGGAATGAAACCTGGCACCCAGGAAAAGAAGAGGAAGAAGAGATAAGAAAAAATAAAAATGTAAGATTGCTTACAGAAGGTGACTATGAAGGGGAGGCAGAAAAGAGTTTGTGAAAGAAGCTACAATTGATGATTTAATAGCCTGTCTGTTCTTCAGTCACCAACAGACAGAGAATAAAGCTGTATCTGAAGACTCTGGTTTTGCAAGGTTTTCTGTGTCACACTGGGGAGCAATCTTCTGCTCTGTTTTAATATTTCAGTAAAAACACCTCAAAACATTTCACATAAATATTAGAAAGCCAAATCTCAGAAATCAACATCAGTCTTTGTAACTATTTGCTTTCTTTGTAACTATTTTTTTTCTAAAAAACCAAAAGGACTCTCACTCAGGTAACAAAAAAACCTGTGTCTTAACAAAAATCACTTCAAAAATTGAAATTCCTCTTTAGCAATGAGAAGATACAGTGCTTAGGCCCTTGACAGTTCTCAGATGATCAGAATGTTCTTAATTTCTAAAACTCTGGTTGGCAAATTGAATTGCAACATTCTGCATACGCAGCAGAATCCCCTGCAAATCCTGACACAAATACGTCAATCATGAAATAAATTTCTCTGACCAACAACTAGCTAAAATGCACACAAGCTGAACAACACATGAGAAGAGACCACTTGAACCTTCACAGGGCTGACCTTCAGCAGAAGGAGCCTTCCCCTTGGTGTTCAGACAGGTGATGGTTCCTAGAACTTGGAAGGACACAAGGGGCCTACTACAGCAGAGAAAACCCCAACTGTACCTTTTTAAGGGGCTAAAGAAACAGTATTCCAGGAACTTGAGGTCTTCTCACTGTTAGCACAGAACAAAGAGGATCATTGCTTTACAACTCTTCATCATTTTTGAAAGATCATGGAGAACAGATGAGATGCCTGAGGACTGGAGGAAAGCCAGTGTCACTCCAGTCTTCAAAAAGGGCAAGAAGGAAGACCCTGGTAATTACAAGCCAGTCAGCCTCACCTCCATCCCTGGAAAGGCAATGAAACATCTCACTCTGGAGATCATATCTCAGCACATGGAAGAAAAGAAGGTTATCAAGAGAAGCCAGCATGGATTCACTAAAGGGAAATCATGTCTGACTAATCTCATAGCCTTCTATAATCGTGTGACTGAATGGGTAGATGAAGGGAGTGCAGTGGATGTTGTCTACCTTGACTTCAGCAAGGCTTTTGACACTGTCTCCCATAACATCTTCGTGGGAAGGCTCAGGAAGTGTGGGTTAGAAGAGGGGACAGTGAGATAGGTTGAGAAGTGGATGAACAGCAGAGGTCTAAGTGTTGTGATCAGTGGTGCAGAGTCCAGCTGG